>CALYLW010000006.1:4063874-4223874 GCA_944989445.1 Ampullaceana balthica
TCTGAAGGCGGGGGGGGGGAGGTGATAGGAGAAATTTGAACCAGTGACCTTTCTAAAATGCCACCCTAAGTGGTTGAATGGCAGTATGCTAACTCCCTACCGGGTTTATCATCAGTTACCAAATATCAGTTACAGTCTTATTCAGAACCTCCCTGTATGTTTCTAATGAAAACATCAGCCGATCACATTCTGTACAGCCATCAGCTCCCTAGTTTTATTTCTTTGCAGTGTGTGTATACATTTGGTTTGTTATATCAGAACAATAGCAAACAAACATACAAATGTGATGTATTTTTCATTGAGACTGCAACTTATTCTCTTTTCTAAGCTGCTATAATCATCCTTTGTCTCAGTGGCATGTGTCATCATTTGTCTTAGCAGCTATAATCCTAGTCTAAACAGCAATAACCATCCTTTGTCTTAGCTGTGATATTATCCCACTTTGTCTTAGCTGCTGTAATCATCTTTTGTCTTAGCTTCCACTAAAGGGAAGAGAAAATGAGATTCAAGCAAGGAGTGGTGTCAATAAGATGTTTTTTCTGCTAATTTTACGCTTGACTGCATTTCTCAGATTTGTTTACACGTGTCAAGGGTGGCTGGTGGTGTCGCCTGGCGTGCTATGTAGTTGGTATGAAGGGGGTGCGATGGGGGAGGTGAGGAGATTAGCTTATGGTAGGGGGGGGACAATAGGAGGTGAAGGTAACAGAGAAAAATTGTTGGTTATATATTGGGTAAGGGAGGGGGGGGGGTGGCACAAGACGTGCCCAAAAAACCAAATCAGATACGGGCCCAATGAAAGAAAGTGTGGGTGGGGGGGGGGTAAAGGGACGGCGATCGGTCAAGGAGCCAATCTCGTTTCCTCCCCGCCTCCCAGGACACGGGCCATACATCTGCGCGAGAGGGTGTGAGTTATCTAACTTCTAGTGATTCGTCTTGAGAGTAACGTACCCTCTCTGTGGTGTTGAGTTTAACTTCTGTGTGAGATCGATAGGAATCAATATTCAATAAGCTGGCCATCACAATTATTCAACTCAACCTGACTTAATTTTTCTTCCCTGGCAGCAGTTGCTTTGGACAGGGTAAATGATTAGTAAGCTCATAAATTACTTTGGACAGATTTACTGAACAGTAATATCATAGCTGCATTTAACTTTTCCGACTTCTTGCCACCACCTCGTTTGTGTCTCACTGTCTCTTTAGTGTTTAACTGTCTCTTTTGTTCTAACTATCTCGTTTGTGTCTCGCTGTCTCTTAAATCAGTGCTTCTCAAAGTGATGGTCCGCAGACTGGTGCCGGTCCGTGGGCCATCCGCCGCCGGTCCGCAGAAGTTATAAAAAAAAGAACAGAAAAAATTGTCTGCAGGAAAAATAGTGCACCGGTCCCTGGTGCAATGGAAAAAATTCCTGCCGGTCCGCCAAACTAAAAAGTTTGAGAAGCACTGTCAAAAATCTAGATATATCTGAAGAATATATATATTTCCTGCTGGATACATTTTTCTCCCCGGATATTTTCTCTCTAGAAAATATAACAGGAATGTGATATTCGATATTTTTGTACACCCCCACACCATTGTCCCCTCTAAGGTTCGTTTGTCAGTGTGCAAAGTATAACATTTCGTGTACAAAGTTGCTCAGCATCCATTTTTTGTGCAATATTTTACAAAATTTGCTGCGCGGTAATTCAAAACTGCTGCGCGGCGTCGGTCACATATCTGCGCAACCGCGCAGCCGAAAGGGAACATAGCCCCACATCCTATTTCCCCTTGGGCTACGTACCTACACGTACATACCCATAAAATCTGTGTGGATTTATTTGAGGCGAGGGCTTTGTCTCACCGAGAGCCGTGCAATGTTTACTCGTGAGTCTGTGAGCGGCCACTGTTACCATGACCCAGCATTCATTCACGGACAAGGTCAAACGCATTCTAGGGCTAGAAAAAAATTAATGAGTTTTAAACAATATAAAAAAACTCGATAGTTATGAGAAAATAGTTCCACGGCACTGATGGCCATCGGGCACAAATCACTCCGCTGCATTTCAGAATTTCATCTTCCAGCAATCAACTGTCTTTGATTGTATCAACGGGCCATTAAATATTGCGCCGGGGTCCCGGGACGACTTTGCACGTCCTAAAGACTGAAGAGATTCCAGATTAGATGCAAATGAGCGGAATTCAATAAAAAGATGACGCGAGAGTAGGGAGGGGAGAACCGCTGTGAGCTCTTTGTGGACGTGCGAGTCGTAGTGGCGGCCCCCATCTCTTTTGTTGACTCATGCGTGATGGGCCTCACACCGCGAGGAGACGGTCGAGTTGTTTGCTTGTGGGCAGCTAGATGGATGTCTGTCTGGGAGGGCCTGGGATTGATATAGGATTCTACTAATAGCGGCTGACAACGCCGGACATCATCACAGATTTCTTTAAAGTGGGGGCTTGGGGGGGGGGAGGGGGGGGGCTGTTTCTTTTTTTTTAATTTGGCTCGAGCGGATCACCTCAGTTCCTATACAAATATCTTTTAAAATAAAGATTTAAATATAAGGATATAATTTTACTCATAATTAATTCCCCCAATGTGGCGCATATGAACAATTACAGGATATGCTAAGATGATTAACAGGTTAGGCAAAGATAATTAACACAATAGGCTAAGATAGTTACAATTATACATCTATGTCGACTTAAATTTGTACACATTTAATGAAACAATTTAAGAAAACGTAAACCAACTCTACAGACGTCAGTTGCCCCCCGTCCATCATTGCAGAAACTTTTAAAACACCTTTGTTCGTCCAGAATCACGGTCACAGTTACCAGTTGTTTTCTGGGCCGTTGGACCGCCCTCCCTTGCTGAATGGTTGTGACCTGAATGGTTGTGACCTGAATGGTTGTGACCTGAATGGTTGTGACATGAATGGTTGTGACCTGAATGGTTGTGACCTGAATGGTTGTGACCTGCTCATGGCTATAGTCCGTTCTAGTTGTGTCTTGTTTAAATAGGTATCAAGATTACCATTAATGTTTTTTTTTCTCTCACGAGACTTTGAGATGGTCTAAAGTCTAATATGAGACACATTTAGAGGGACGTGACCCCTGGGCAGCATTCTTTCGGGATCCTTGGACTGGTCTGATCCCTAATTCCCTAGTTAGTCGAGAAATATCTACGGGTTCATGTTCACAATAAAAATATTTTTTTTAGCATCCAAATTAATTTTATTAATTTTGACATTGGAAATTAAAACACACCTCGGACTGAAGATATCTTTAAGAAGGAAGAAACACACATAATGATATTAAAAACCAAACAATGAGCTGAACTTCTGTGAAAGTTTTTAAATATTTTTTTTAAAGAAACAAAGAAATTTTATATAGAAGAATTTTGTAGACTGGGACAAACTGGGTAATGGCCTTATATGGGAAATACAAATTATAGAAGAAGCAGTCGAGAGAGGAAACATCTTTGTGAGCTGCTGAGATTCTCTCCCCTGGCCCAGACACCCGGACAGAAGGGAGTTTAATCTAATTTCATCTATTCTCGCCCCATTTTCTAATTTTTAACGGTGCCGACCCCTCGCTACAAAATTTTAATGGATTTCGCATCAAGTGACTTCTCTCTCCCCTCCTTGGCGTTTATACTGAGATTTGCATTCAATTAGTTCAATGAAATTAATGGGCTCTTTTGTTCAGTCTCCTGTGTTAGTTGGCGGGGGGTGGGGGTGGAGGGGGTGTTAATTTGTTGAGACGGTTTATTTGTCTGATTGATGAGGTGACCCTGGAGGGTTGCGTCAGCCGTGGAATGTGTTGTAAGTAGTTTCTGGGCGGGAGAGTTAGAGCTTTGCTGGGTGAAGATTGGGGTTAAGTTAGGGGCGTGCAAGGAATTATACCCCCCCACGCCCGGGGAGGGGGTGTACAGAATTTATACATGTAACAATAGAATGACATAGTTTGTGGATTGGGGGGAGGGGTGGATAAAGTACAGATTGTAACTCATGGAAGTGACGAGATACAAAGATGCAAACCATCAAATATGGCTGGGGGGGATTAGGAAACATTATTCTCACCGTTTGGGTTCTGATAAATGTTCCCCCTCCCATTTAAGCTGCGCGGTTGCGCAGATATCTGACTGACGCCGCGCAGCAGTTTAGAATTACCGCGAAGCAAATTTGGTTCAATATTGCACAAACAATGGATGCTGTGCAACTTTGCACACAATTTTTTTACTTTTCACCGGAAATCGAACCCTAGAGGGAAGATTGGTTCAGACGTCACAACACGTCATCAACTCTACGTCATTTGTCATTTGTTTTTTCTCCTGTCAAAAATTAGCGTGCCCCCCTCCCCTCTTTTTTCCATCCCCAGTACATCATACGTGTAGTATATATTGGAACCAGAATCCGAGCGACCTTGTAACACCCTCCCCCACCCCTTTCAGTGTTCACATTTGCGTACTTTATGTATCTATGTATCAGTAAACAAACACGTATAAAACCTGTGCTATTGACAGAGCTGGTTGAATGTTTTCGATTTCTTCGGTTTTAAAACTAATACTAAGAACAGCGCATGTGAGTTTTGTTGTTGTTGTTTATAATCCAAATACTTAGCTTGGCCTTGGAAACAGAATCAAGTTTACAAGTCGCAATTAAAGGGACAAAAGACAACAAATCTAAGTCAATTCACGTGACACGAAAGGAAAAGATTGGGGAAAAGAAACTTGATTCTATTTCAATTTTTTTTAATAGTTCTAATTTGAATGAAGGAAATTGAGGCACCCCCTCCTCCTTCCTCCCCAAGGTTCACACTCTCCCCACTGACAAAGGAAATGTTAATTGATTCTTTAATGTTGGATGTTACTGCATTTTTTTTTCTTTTGGTCCTCGTGATGGATCGTTGGGTGCCCAACGAGAGGCGACGAGATGGGAGGGAGGGAGAGGAGGTGTCTTGGGTGACGAAGGGGGGATGGTGGGGGGGAGAGGGCTAGGGGTTGGAATGTAGCAAGACCCCATAATCACAATAACGAATGGAATAATGAGAGATTGATCAATTATGGGAGAGGGGAGGCACTCGGAGAGACAGCGATGGGGGAGGAATGATAACAGATGCGTTTTCACGAAGGTTTCTCAAATTGTTTTTTTTAAAGACTCTCATGGACGGGTACGGTCTATCACGCAGCAGTACCTATTGAGCCCGCGTGATCGATATATTTCGATCGATCATGTTTTCTAAAGTATGAGAAGTTCATTTTCAAAGGTATACAGGTATTCTCATACCTATGTCCTAAGGACATGAACACCGCAGAGTTCTGATGGTAGTAAATTTGTTATCTGTAATGAGGGAAATATTCGATAGCAAACTGCTAAACAAATTTTTCGTTATACTTCTCTCGGCATTTCTCACGCGCATGTTCTCTGCGCACAGAGTAAAGTAGCAGCTGAGGAAGGTCTGTAAGGCAATGAAGACACCGAGCGTTTCTCTCTTGCTTAAACATCTCAGCCAAATCCTGTCCGAGCTTTGACAGGAGGGCAGACAGGATGCGCGCTGTCTCCCAATTGTTAAATTCAGTTTCGCTATAACATTTCACAACTGTCAGTCGCTTATCTTGTATCAGTAAATCGACCCCTCGTGTTTTTTCCTCCGATTTTTAGTCTCCTTAAAAAAAACGTCAGTCTGATAATAGTTGTGAAGTGTTGAACACAATTATGAACGCGCTTTACGAAGGATTCAATCCATGTAGCTTGTTCTATTAATAGTTGCCGTGTAAGCAAACACGGGCGCAGCGTGTTATGAAAGGTTTCGTGTATTGGTTACCTGCCCAAGGTGCACGTCCCCCCTCAATCTAATCACGTCCGCACCAAAGCCCTCGGGCATCCCTCGTCATAAGCAGCCCCACAAACAGACACGTGAGTAAATGTTCGCCGTGCTCGTAATATGCCATCGATTTTTTTGCGTTCGCTCTCAGAATGCCTTAGACCCACCCCTCGCCACCTATCCCCCCCCCTTATGTTTTTGTTACCCTGAGAGGCAGTGGCGTTTAAATAAATAAAAGATACCAAGTCCATCATGATAAGAAAAACGAAAGTTGTACAACTTGATTTTTTTTTGAGAGAGAACCTCAACTTTGTACGCTAAAAAAATAATTTTTTAAAGTATGGAGTGGGGGTTGGGAGGGTAAGTTGATCTAGGAACCGTAAGATGTCATTTAAAAGATTTCCCTCGGACACCCTCCCCGCCCTCCCACAATACCCTTTCATTTGATTTCACAGAACATCTACCTCCTCCCCCTAACCTTCCCACACACACATACAGACCATCATTTTTCGTTTTCCTCTGTCTTCTTCACTCCTGTGTCTCGAGTCTTGTTTCCAAGACAGCTGACGTTATGACGTCCTATAAAAGCTGAGCCTGCTATCTGTTTAGCCAAACTCTACCCCCCCGCCCCCGCCGCCCCCTCCAAGCTACACAATACACCCCCCCCCATCTTCCCATCTGTTTCTCGAACGTCTGAGAGGAATTCTCCGCTCATAAAAATGATTCCGTTATGCTTATTCTATAGGAAATACGTCACGAGTCCACCTACATTTCCTACGTTTTTCACCCTCCACCTTTCCTCGAGCAATGTTCCTCCTCTCGTTGGAGACACGTGCAGAGAAAGAGAAGGACAACAAAAAAAAAGATTCGTGTGGGAATGTGGAGGGGTGTTAGTGGGATAAATATATTGGGTAAATATGCAAAGAACGGTACTCAAAGGAAGAGATGTGGGTGATGAAAATATTAGGCAATTCTATTTACAAGCCGAGGGCGCTGCTTGCCGGCTGAAAGATTGGAGCTGAGGGAGATGTCAAGAAACGTTTGAAAGATTGTCGAGGTTTTTTTTTGTCCCGTTGTCCCGGTAAGAATTCACACGTGATAATAAGGTTCAGTTGTGCGTAAGAAAAGTTAAGTAACATGATTATTGACGAGTTTTTGTTGACTGAATCTGACCGCGTGAAATAGGAGTCTCTGCTGGTTAAATCTGGGAGATTGACGACAATAAACAAATAAACAAACAACATATTTCTTGTAATAATAACTTTTTAACTATTGAGGAATGCTGAAAGGTAGATCCGCCTAAGGCTCAATCACCTTCTTTAGCTACGCCACTGGCTGTCGGTCAAATTCTTTATTGTAGTAGTGAATCTTTATTAAATTTAATTATTTTTTTTTATACACCATGACGAGATATCATCACAGTGGCAGCCTTGACGTGTTTTTAAATCTAAAACTCGCGGACTACCAGGGACTCGCTAATATTGCAGTTTTGCCTCCTCCTCGACATTCTCGGCAAGGATTATCTCACACTCCAGTTCCGGGGCCCGCCCATTATCTGTGACACCATATTTCTAATTCCCCATCGTCCTTTCTTTGTTGTGACCAATCTCGGAGCTGCCTCTCGTCACATCCTCGTGAGGCCACTCCAAACTATCTTAAAAAATTGTGAAGATCCTCGTGAAATCTCGGCCTCGCCGCGGCCTGTCCTATCATCTCGGCCAGCCCTCGGAGCACCCTCGTCCTTATCGCACGGGCATGTATCAGCCACTAGCCCTAACTCCTCGCCATGACGCGTCATTCAGTCCAAAGTTCCGAATGGATTTTGAGTAGTTCCGGCAGTACGGCACTGTTTCTCGTCAAAGCTTTGCTTTATCAATTAACCCTCGCCACCTCCATGATTTCCAAGATTTTTTCATCCACTCTTTGAAATTAGCATATCATAACATAATGTTAATCTTAAAGCAGGGGGGAAAAAACAACCGTTAATAATAATATATTTTGTATTTAGAAGCAAGAGAGCGTTCCCATTGCTAGTTGTTTCTTAAATATATGTATAAGGCAATTGTCATTACGTCCTTATGTGTGTATGTTAAACGTCAACACATGTATGCCTAGCAGGAAAAAAAACGTATTTCAACAAGACGTACAAAGCTGTCAGTATTTAAATACGTTTAAATAGTCACTACCGCCGCCAAGTGGGCGTTAACATCAAAGCTGCTGGACCCGTGTATGACGTGACTGGACTTAACGTCATTGTTGTTGACATTTTGTTTGAATGTTCAGTTTACGGTAGTTTTAGTTTATGAGTCTTAGGAATGTATTAATATTTTTATTTTAGCAGGAATAACAGTTTGTGGTGCATTAAGGTTGAGTATGTTTCTGGTAGCATGCCGTTGACTAATGTGTGAAATGAGGTGCATCATGGATGGTGGCTAGGTTGCATTGTATAGCGGTCATAACGGCGAAATTTATGCGGCGTTTCGAACGGGTATCGGGTACCCGTTCAAAATTTTGCCGGGTACCCGGAATGCTTTTGTCAACAATATTGACAGCCCTAGTTGAGACACCGGCACATTCCAAAGCAGACACGCAGAAGGAAGCTATTGTCTCCTATAAAAAACCATCTAAATTTTTAACTTGCATATCACCCAACCACCCCATTTTTTTCTTCCTGGATCCGCCACTGTGAAAAGTATTGGTTGTATGTAGTGTTGTTCGGGGTTGTTTTAAATACATTTTGAAAAAATTATGAACCCGATTTTTATTTTTAAAGACAATTAATTTTTTAAAAAATAAATAAATAAAATTTAAAAAAAAACAACAGTGGCAATTGTCTTCTTATTACAGCCAGTGTGCGGTCATTATCACCAGAAACAAACAATCGGTTTACGCGAGGGAAGAAACAAAAAACAATCACAATAATTTGTTTCATTTTTTTTAAAAATCCAAACAATTAACCCCGGCCACATCATTCGCCCCCCCGGACCCCACCGCCCTGCCCCTTCTCGCACCCCCCCCCGCACTCGGGAGTTTGATAACATGCTCTGCAGCGACGAAATGAAAACAAAGGAAACATCTGTCTGTCTGTCCACTGCCCGAGGACCGGGCGAGGGCTGTAGTCAAATGTCTGACGGCCATCTTGAAATCTTGACTCGAATGGAAACAGCGCGACCAACGAAAGTTGAAATGCGACTAAAGTGTTATTAAACCCGGTGACAGTGTGAAAAGTCTCCTTGGGGGTGGGGAGGGGGATCATCCCATTTGACCCTCCCCCCTCTCGCCATGCTCTTAATTACTCTTCTCTCCCCGCCCCCCCCCCAAAACACACCCTTAATTAAAGAGATTGAAGGACTGACGTGTAGCGCAGATGTTGAAAATTGATCGCTTGAAATTGTTGCTGATGAACGTCGATTGGTAGATATACGAGCCTAGTCACCTGTGGCAAACATATCAAAGGAGATGTCTGGACACAAGGTCATCGTCAAAGGAGATGTCTGGACACAAGGTCATCGTCAAAGGAGATGTCTGGACACAAGGTCATCGTCAAAGGAGATGTCTGGACACAAGGGCATCGTCAAAGGAGATGTCTGGACAGAAAGAGTCAAAGGAGATGTCTGGACAGAAAGAGTCAAAGGAGATGTCTGGACACAAGGTCATCGTCAAAGGAGATGTCTGGACACAAGGTCATCGTCAAAGGAGATGTCTGGACACAAGGTCATCGTCAAAGGAGATGTCTGGACACAAGGTCATCGTCAAAGGAGATGTCTGGACACAAGGTCATCGTCAAAGGAGATGTCTGGACAGAAAGAGTCAAAGGAGATGTCTGGACAGAAGGTCATCGTCAAAGGAGATGTCTGGACAGAAGGTCATCGTCAAAGGAGATGTCTGGACACAAGGTCATGATGGTCAAAGGGGGTGTCTGGACACAAGGTCTTCGTCAAAGGAGATGTCTGGACAGAAAGAGTCAAAGGAGATGTCTGGACAGAAGGTCATCGTCAAAGGAGGTGTCAAGACATAAAGTTATCGTCAAAGGATATGTCTGGACACAAGGTCATGGTCAAAGGAGGTGTCAAGACATAAAGTTATCGTCAAAGGAGATGTCTGGACACAAGGTCTTCGTCAAAGGAGATGTCTGGACAGAAAGAGTCAAAGGAGATGTCTGGACAGAAGGTCATCGTCAAAGGAGGTGTCAAGACATAAAGTTATCGTCAAAGGATATGTCTGGACACAAGGTCATGGTCAAAGGAGATTCTGGACACAAGGTCATCGTCAAAGGAGATGTCTGGACACAAGGTCATGGTCAAAGGAGGTGTCTGGACACAAGGTCATCGTCAAAGGAGATGTCTGGACACAAGGTCATCGTCAAAGGAGGTGTCAAGACATAAAGTTATCGTCAAAGGATATGTCTGGACACAAGGTCATCGTCAAAGGAGATGTCTGGACACAAGGTCATGGTCAAAGGAGGTGTCTGGACACAAGGTCATGGTCAAAGGAGATGTCTGGACACAAGGTCATCGTCAAAGGAGATGTCTGGACACAAGGTCATCGTCAAAGGAGGTGTCAAGACATAAAGTTATCGTCAAAGGATATGTCTGGACACAAGGTCATCGTCAAAGGAGATGTCTGGACACAAGGTTATCGTCAAAGGAGATGTCTGGACACAAGGTCATCGTCAAAGGATATGTCTGGACACAAGGTCATGGTCAAAGGAGGTGTCTGGACACAAGGTCATCGTCAAAGGATATGTCTGGACACAAGGTCATCGTCAAAGGAGATGTCTGGACACAAGGTCATCGTCAAAGGAGATGTCTGGACACAAGGTCATGGTCAAAGGAGATGTCTGGACACAAGGTCATCGTCAAAGGAGATGTCTGGACACAAGGTCATCGTCAAAGGAGGTGTCAAGACATAAAGTTATCGTCAAAGGATATGTCTGGACACAAGGTCATCGTCAAAGGAGATGTCTGGACACAAGGTTATCGTCAAAGGAGATGTCTGGACACAAGGTCATCGTCAAAGGAGATGTCTGGACACAAGGTCATGGTCAAAGGACGTGTCTGGACACAAGGTCATCGTCAAAGGAGATGTCTGGACACAAGGTCATCGTCAAAGGAGGTGTCAAGACATAAAGTTATCGTCAAAGGATATGTCTGGACACAAGGTCATCGTCAAAGGAGATGTCTGGACACAAGGTTATCGTCAAAGGAGATGTCTGGACACAAGGTCATCGTCAAAGGAGATGTCTGGACACAAGGTCATCGTCAAAGGAGATGTCTGGACACAAGGTTATCGTCAAAGGAGATGTCTGGACAGAAGGTCATTGTCAAAGGATATGTCTGGACACAATGTCATGGTCAAAGGAGGTGTCTGGACACAAGGTCATCGTCAAAGGAGATGTCTGGACACAAGGTCATCGTCAAAGGAGGTGTCAAGACATAAAGTTATCGTCAAAGGATATGTCTGGACACAAGGTCATGGTCAAAGGAGATGTCTGGACACAAGGTCATCGTCAAAGGAGATGTCTGGACACAAGGTCATCGTCAAAGGAGGTGTCAAGACATAAAGTTATCGTCAAAGGATATGTCTGGACACAAGGTCATCGTCAAAGGAGATGTCTGGACACAAGGTTATCGTCAAAGGAGATGTCTGGACACAAGGTCATCGTCAAAGGAGATGTCTGGACACAAGGTCATCGTCAAAGGATATGTCTGGACACAAGGTCATCGTCAAAGGAGATGTCTGGACACAAGGTTATCGTCAAAGGAGATGTCTGGACAGAAGGTCATCGTCAAAGGATATGTCTGGACACAATGTCATGGTCAAAGGAGGTGTCTGGACACAAGGTCAACGTCAAAGGAGATGTCTGGACACAATTTCATCGTCAAAGGAGATGTCTGGACACAAGGTCATCGTCAAAGGAGATGTCTGGACACAAGGTCATCGTCAAAGGAGGTGTCAAGACATAAAGTTATCGTCAAAGGATATGTCTGGACACAAGGTCATCGTCAAAGGAGATGTCTGGACACAAGGTTATCGTCAAAGGAGATGTCTGGACACAAGGTCATCGTCAAAGGAGATGTCAAGACATAAAGTTATCGTCAAAGGAGATGTCTGGACACAAGGTCTTCGTCAAAGGAGATGTCTGGACAGAAAGAGTCAAAGGAGATGTCTGGACAGAAGGTCATCGTCAAAGGAGGTGTCAAGACATAAAGTTATCGTCAAAGGATATGTCTGGACACAAGGTCATGGTCAAAGGAGATTCTGGACACAAGGTCATCGTCAAAGGAGATGTCTGGACACAAGGTCATGGTCAAAGGAGGTGTCTGGACACAAGGTCATCGTCAAAGGATATGTCTGGACACAAGGTCATCGTCAAAGGAGATGTCTGGACACAAGGTCATGGTCAAAGGAGGTGTCTGGACACAAGGTCATGGTCAAAGGAGGTGTCAAGACATAAAGTTATCGTCAAAGGATATGTCTGGACACAAGGTCATGGTCAAAGGAGGTGTCAAGACATAAAGTTATCGTCAAAGGAGATGTCTGGACACAAGGTCTTCGTCAAAGGAGATGTCTGGACAGAAAGAGTCAAAGGAGATGTCTGGACAGAAGGTCATCGTCAAAGGAGGTGTCAAGACATAAAGTTATCGTCAAAGGATATGTCTGGACACAAGGTCATGGTCAAAGGAGATGTCTGGACACAAGGTCATCGTCAAAGGAGATGTCTGGACACAAGGTCATCGTCAAAGGAGGTGTCAAGACATAAAGTTATCGTCAAAGGATATGTCTGGACACAAGGTCATCGTCAAAGGAGATGTCTGGACACAAGGTTATCGTCAAAGGAGATGTCTGGACACAAGGTCATCGTCAAAGGAGATGTCTGGACACAAGGTCATGGTCAAAGGAGGTGTCTGGACACAAGGTCATCGTCAAAGGATATGTCTGGACACAAGGTCATCGTCAAAGGAGATGTCTGGACACAAGGTCATCGTCAAAGGAGATGTCTGGACACAAGGCCATGGTCAAAGGAGATGTCTGGACACAAGGTCATCGTCAAAGGAGATGTCTGGACACAAGGTCATCGTCAAAGGAGGTGTCAAGACATAAAGTTATCGTCAAAGGATATGTCTGGACACAAGGTCATCGTCAAAGGAGATGTCTGGACACAAGGTTATCGTCAAAGGAGATGTCTGGACACAAGGTCATCGTCAAAGGAGATGTCTGGACACAAGGTCATGGTCAAAGGACGTGTCTGGACACAAGGTCATCGTCAAAGGAGATGTCTGGACACAAGGTCATCGTCAAAGGAGGTGTCAAGACATAAAGTTATCGTCAAAGGATATGTCTGGACACAAGGTCATCGTCAAAGGAGATGTCTGGACACAAGGTCATCGTCAAAGGAGATGTCTGGACACAAGGTCATCGTCAAAGGAGGTGTCAAGACATAAAGTTATCGTCAAAGGATATGTCTGGACACAAGGTCATCGTCAAAGGAGATGTCTGGACACAAGGTTATCGTCAAAGGAGATGTCTGGACACAAGGTCATCGTCAAAGGAGATGTCTGGACACAAGGTCATCGTCAAAGGATATGTCTGGACACAAGGTCATCGTCAAAGGAGATGTCTGGACACAAGGTTATCGTCAAAGGAGATGTCTGGACAGAAGGTCATCGTCAAAGGATATGTCTGGACACAATGTCATGGTCAAAGGAGGTGTCTGGACACAAGGTCAACGTCAAAGTAGATGTCTGGACACAATTTCATCGTCAAAGGAGATGTCTGGACACAAGGTCATCGTCAAAGGAGATGTCTGGACACAAGGTCATCGTCAAAGGAGGTGTCAAGACATAAAGTTATCGTCAAAGGATATGTCTGGACACAAGGTCATCGTCAAAGGAGATGTCTGGACACAAGGTTATCGTCAAAGGAGATGTCTGGACACAAGGTCATCGTCAAAGGAGATGTCTGGACACAAGGTCATCGTCAAAGGATATGTCTGGACACAAGGTCATCGTCAAAGGAGATGTCTGAACACAAGGTTATCGTCAAAGGAGATGTCTGGACAGAAGGTCATCGTCAAAGGATATGTCTGGACACAAGGTCATGGTCAAAGGAGGTGTCTGGACACAAGGTCATCGTCAAAGGAGATGGCTGGACACAATTTCATCGTCAAAGGAGATGTCTGGACACAAGGTCATCGTCAAAGGAGATGTCTGGACACAAGGTCATCGTCAAAGGAGATGTCTGGACACAAGGTTATCGTCAAAGGAGATGTCTGGACACAAGTTCATCGTCAAAGGAGATGTCTGGACACAAGTTCATCGTCAAAGGAGATGTCTGGACACAAGGTCATCGTCAAAGGAGATGTCTGGACACAAGGTCATCGTCAAAGGAGATGTCTGGACACAAGGTCATCGTCAAAGGAGATGTCTGGACACAAGGTTATCGTCAAAGGAGATGTCTAGACAAAAGTTCATCGTCAAAGGAGATGTCTGGACACAAGTTCATCATCAAAGGAGATGTCTGGACACAAGGTCATCGTCAAAGGAGATGTCTGGACACAAGGTTATCGTCAAAGGAGATGTCTGGACACAAGGTTATCGTCAAAGGAGATGTCTGGACACAAGTTCATCGTCAAAGGAGATGTCTGGACACAAGGTCATCGTCAAAGGAGATGTCTGGACACAAGGTTATCGTCAAAGGAGGTGTCTGGACACAAGGTTATCGTCAAAGGAGATGTCTTGAGACTAACACAGCCACCAAAGTGAAAGCGTCGCAGCATATTGCCACTGAAAGTGAGGTTTGGGTTTATTTATATGAAAGTATTCATCAACCTTGAAGCAAGTCAACTGGTCAATGTGCATACTTTGAGGTGTAGTGATCCACACTGACCTACATATTCAAAGACTTTCTCTAGACACAAACTGGACTTTGGAGAATTGTGACGATACAGACAAGGGCTGGGTCATCGTCGGTTCTGGAATATAGCATGTTAGCCCAATAATGGCGTCTGTCCACTCTGTTACTTTATAACGTGTGTGCGTCTAGTTGTGAACTGACCAATCAGACTCGGCGTTAGAAGTCACGGCCCTGAAACAACAATGGAAAATTTCAAGAGACAAATTGTCTGTCATAATATACTGAGAGACGAATTGTCTGTAATACACCGAGAGACGAGTTGTCTGCAATACACTGAGAGACGAGTTGTCTGTAATACACCGAGAGACGAATTGTCTGTAATACACCGAGAGACGAGTTGTCTGCAATACACCGAGAGACGAGTTGTCTGTAATACACTGAGAGACGAATTGTCTGTAATACACTGAGAGACGAGTTGTCTGTAATACACCGAGAGACGAATTGTCTGTAATACACTGAGAGACGAGTTGTCTGCAATACACCGAGAGACGAGTTGTCTGTAATACACTGAGAGACGAATTGTCTGTAATACACTGTACTCGCGGCTGCTCACTTACTGCAAGTTGCCGAGCTAATAACCATTGAGAGGGCCGAGGGTGATGAAGAAGTTGATGAGATGGCCAGAAAAGCCCTCCCCCTCCCCCACCCGATATTCTGGGGAGAACAGTTGTTATCCAATTTTCGGCCTGATAGGACGCAGTAATGATTTTTCTATCTGTGTCCGGCGTCTCGTGTGATGAAATTACGGGGGTGGGGGGGGGAGGACGCGTCGATGATGGTCGCCTGTTGTGGGGTGTCGGGGAAGGGGAGTGGGTTCAGGGCTGGTTGCGAGAATTGGGCAGTTAGGGTTGGAGGGTGATGGGAGACGAAGAGGCAATCGCATGTGCGAGAAAGAATTTGGAAGAGGATAGAAAGAATAAGAGAGATGTTCATAGAGAGAAACCATCCCGGTGAGTGGTGAGTGAATGTTTTGTCTTGTAAATGTTGGTGAGTCGATCACGTGACACGGGGGTATGTCAGTAGCGGTGCACAGAAATGAAGAGACATAATGTATGGCCCTCGAGCTGCCCTCATCGATTTCACCGGCTCGGGCCGGCTAAGGTGATTTCCTTGTTCTCGTGACGGATGTGACGTGGAGGGAAACAAAGATAAGCCGGTGAGACTTCACGACACACGTCACCGGGTGTCTCGGGTAAGGCGTCATCTAGGATAGGGCGTCATCTAGGGTAGGGCGTCATTCATCTAGGATAGGGCGTCATCTAGGGTAGGGCGTCATCTAGGATAGGGCGTCATCTAGGATAGGGCGTCATCTAGGGTAGGGCGTCATCTAGGGTAGGGCGTCATCTAGGGTAGGGCGTCATCTAGGGTAGGGCGTCATCTAGGATAGGGCGTCATCTAGGATAGGGCGTCATCTAGGGTAGGGCGTCATCTAGGATAGGGCGTCATCTAGGAAAGGGCGTCATCTAGGGAAGGGCGTCATCTAGGAAAGGGCGTCATCTAGGATAGGGAGTCATGTAGGATAGGGTATAATTTAGGATAGGGCGTCACCTCGTGTCGAATACAAGTCAAGATTTTGTTTTTCCTGTTTGCAGTGCTATATGAACGTTTATTCGTACACAATAAACACAGCGAGGGCTAAAAATATAAAATAATTTAACACATAAACTTCCCGCACTTCCAGCATTGTGGTGAGTGTGGGTGGTTGTGGGTGTGGACAGCGGTTATGTAATAGAGTGCTGTCTAATGGCTGTACCAAGGGTAGTGGTCACGTGTAAAACTTAACATAAGCACTTACCGTAATGACACAGCCCGTGCGCAGTGGCTACCATTTACCACATGAGGCGCCGTCTGTTCTCGTCATGGCAGCGGTGGCAAAGGTCGTTGGCAGATCGATGTGGTGGTGTAGGTATGGGCGGTGAGGTGGGGTGAGAAGGTGGGGAGGTTGAATGGGACGTTGCTGTAGTCGGGGTGTAAAACGGTGGCGGTAGAAGCACGGTTTCTCAAACTCATACACCAATGTGGTCTGGTGGGTAGAGACAGAATGGGGGATGGCAGGATTGCTCCCATCTTACTCCTTGGGATAAAGGAGGAACACGATGTATTTTACCTCCTCATTTAAAAAAAATAAAAAATTCTAAGTATTTTTAAAATCTGTATTTAAACAAAGAACGTCACAGATTTCTCAGCCGTCATCGAAAACGAGGCTGTCATTCTCCACGGCAAAGCTGTACCGGCCCGCGTCGATTTGCCTCGTTCTGGTAATGGCCCCGACATGCATTCCAAAAATAGTGCCCTTAGCGGTAATCCCCCGTTCAAGACTTTAATGAGCTACGAACGATTTGGGTGATAGCGTATGATGAAAAGATAATTGGACTTGCCATCCAGATATCAATACTGCGTGAGTGCGCGCGCATGTGTGGCTGGAAGACTGGCGATGATGATGAGTGTCTGAGAGGCTTGTTCCAACATTGCTAAGGTTGTTCAAAACTCAGAACATTGCTCAGGTTGTTCAAAACTCAGAACATTGCTCAGGTTGTTCAGAACATTGCTCAGGTTGTTCAGAACATTGCTCAGGTTGTTCAAAACATCAGAACATTGCTCAGGTTGTTCAGAACATTGCTCAGGTTGTCCAGAACTCATAACATTGCTCAGGTTGTTCAAAACTCAGAACATTGCTCAGGTTGTCCAGAACATTGCTCAGGTTGTCCAGAACATTGCTCAGGTTGTTCAGAACTCAGAACATTGCTCAGGTTGTTCAAAACTCAGAAAATTCCTCAGGTTGTTCAGAACTCAGAACATTGCTCAGGTTGTTCAGAACATTGCTCATGTTGTCCAGAACTCATAACATTGCTCAGGTTGTTCCAAACTCAGAACATTGCTCAGGTTGTTCAGAACATTGCTCAGGTTGTCCAGAACTCATAACATTGCTCAGGTTGTTCAAAACTCAGAACATTGCTCAGGTTGTCCAGAACATTGCTCAGGTTGTTCAGAACTCAGAACATTGCTCAGGTTGTTCAAAACTCAGAACATTGCTCAGGTTGTTCAGAACTCAGAACAATTTGCTCAGGTTGTTCAAAACTCAGAACATTGCTCAGGTTGTTCATAACATTGCTCAGGTTGTCCAGAACTCATAACATTGCTCAGGTTGTTCCAAACTCAGAACATTGCTCAGGTTGTTCAGAACATTGCTCAGGTTGTCCAGAACTCATAACATTGCTCAGGTTGTTCAAAACTCAGAACATTGCTCAAGTTGTTCAAAACTCAGAACATTGCTCAGGTTGTTCAGAACATTGCTCAGGTTGTTCAAAACTCAGAACATTGCTCAGGTTGTTCAAAACTCGGAACATTGCTCAGGTTGTTTAGAACATTGCTCAGGTTGTTTAGAACATTGCTCAGGTTGTTTAGAACATGGCTCAGGTTGTCCAGAACTCATAACATTGCTCAGGTTGTCCAGAACTCATAACATTGCTCAGGTTGTCCAGAACATTGCTCAGGTTGTTCAAAACTCGGAACATTGCTCAGGTTGTTCATAACATTGCTCAGGTTGTTCAGAACATTGCTCAGGTTGTTCAGAACATTGCTCAGGTTATTCAAAACTCAGAACATTGCTCGCTGTGCATGACTGCATGCATTTCTTCAGCGGCGTTATTCACCAAGGCCAACATCACTAAATCCTACACATGTTGCAATGCACTTGTCTGTTTCATTTGCCGACTGTCACTTGGGCTAAAACACGATTAGAACCGTCACTGAAACTGCAATTGGTTGCAATCATCGTCACGCGTTGAGTACAAATGACAATACTTCAACTACCACTACTATACCAAACTACTACAACTTCAACTACTACTACAACTACTAATTACAACTACCACCACTACTACTACCACTACTACTACTACCACTACTACTACCACTACTACTACTACCACTACTACTACTACCACTACTACTTCTACTACTACTACTACCACTACTTCTACTACTACTACCACCACTACTACTACTACCACTACTACCACTACTACAACTACTACTACAACTACTACTACCACTACCACTACTACTACTACTACTACTACTACTACTACTACTACTACTATTGCTACTACTGCCACAAATCACTAAGTCACTGAACTAAAGAAATGAGCTCACTGCCTGGTCATTTATATTTAATAACTTAAAATACCGAAGGTCTAAAATAGTAGCAAACTGGTTGTTTTTATCCAATAAAGGACATTTAATTAGTGGTATTTACAAAGAGCTAATGCCACTTATTTAATATTGTCTTCTACTCATATCTTCATCTTAGTTAAATAATTACTGATTTAGATATCCGCCTGGTCGTGTATCAACTATAAACACTGGTCATCTATAAACTAACCACTGGTCATTTATAAACTGTAACCACTAGTCATCTATAAACTGTATTTCTGGCCATTGTTTCCAGGCCCTGAGCAGACCAACATCGTGACTGAGCCATGGTTCATCTGGATGTTGGTGGGGACCATAGGAGGAACTGTGTGGCTGGCCTTCTGCGGCTTCACCATCTGGCTGTGCAGGAGACGGAAGAGGAACAAGAAGAAGATGGCACAGAACGGGATGTACAGCGGTGAGTGTTTGAAGGGGGTTTCGGGTTGGCGAATGTGTTGGGTGGGGGGGGGGTGGAAATATAAATGCACGTTTTCGAAGAGTTTGTAATGTAGTGAGGTGGTGATAGCTGCTGTGAATGGTCGGAATGACACGAGCTAATGACTGCAAGAATAATGTTACTGTATCTGGTGTGATGGAATCTTAATTCAGTGCAGCTCGTCCTGGAAGGTTTGACTGTGAGAATTTGGGCCCGGGGTGGGGGGGATAGATTTGGGTATCAGTGCTGTGTACAATAACCTTTCTACAATAATTTTTTTACTTAAACGATGAGCTTACCAAGAAAGATAATGATGCATACAATTATGAAAAGAGGCTGGCCAACATTTGACTTTATCAGAAACACACAATTGATGAAACTGTAGTAAATAAATTTGGACCCAGTTTAATGACAAAATAATCTACATTATACAGTGTATATTAGTATATTGATGAAAAATATGTGGGTTATGATAAGAAATAACATAGAGACTGAGACATTGACCTTGATAAATGAGTGAGTCCCTTGTAATCCCTGCAGCCGTACCGGTGCACAAATCTGATGAGTCGGCGAGGGCCGGCAGTGTCATGACGCGTGATGACGTCATTTACTCACAGAAAGATGGGAACATACACAGTGAGTTGACTCATAGTCAGTAACAGTCTGTCCATGTCTGTGAGCCATCTGTCCATGTCTGTGAGCCATCTTCTCTGTCTGTGAACCATCCTCTCTGTCTGTGAGCCATCCTCTCTGTCTGTGAGCCATGCTCTCTGTCTGTGAGCCATGCTCTCTGTCTGTGAGACATCTTCTCTGTCTGTGAGCCATCTTCTCTGTCTTTGAACCATGTCAAAATGTATAACTAAATAAAATAAAATTCCCAAATATGCACAATTGTAGATAGTGATGTATTTCTACAGTGAAGAATTCGTCAAGTCTATGTTAACTACTGGACATGGTGGGATTGGGGGGGGTATAGAGGTATTTGCAAAGGACACAGAGCTGTTAGCGGGATACATGTGGACCGTGGAGACACCAAAATGTCCCTTGCATTCATTTAAATGGTGGGATACGTTTTAAAAAAACCCACTAATATTTGGGTTGGAGGGGGGTTGGGGGTAATTGTTGTTGATGCCCCCCTCCCTGGAACACACCTGGTTTAAAATGTCAAACTGGCCTTAGATGTAACCCCCCTGACCTCACATTTTATTCACTAAGTTTTTTTGTCCCCTGCCTACTAGCCAACATAGCTAGAGATCCAATTAATGCTTTGATTAACAAGTTAGAGAGTTTTAAACCACTAACCACGGTCTTACTTGCATGTCAACACAAACTGACAATTTATTTTTTTTCTCTTTTTTTTTGTTGTAAACCCTCGTTTCCAAAATGTCATCTTCAGTGTCAGAGGAAATAAAAGTCAATAAAAATGGCGGCCAATCCATTCATTACAAGGAGATCAATTTATTGTTGTAACTACTAATGATAGTTGAGTGTGCGTGTTGGGGGGGAGGGGGTAAATCCACCAGTAATAGGTAGAAACTCCTTCTTCTATTGATTGACAAGTTTCGTAATCCCTGTTAATTGCCGCAGCTACAGTTTTAATTTGCCGAAAGTACTTTTAAAAATGAATTCAGCGGCCCATGACCAATTTCCCAGATGGCAGTAAATTTATTGATTGGAATCTTGAGCTCTTGTTCTGGTGGTAAATTATCAAGTTTTAAGTTCTTTTCTCCTGCATAGTCGGATATATTATTTCGGTATTTTGAGGAATTTTTAGAGAAAAAAAAATCCGCATGCCAGTCAGCAGGAGATTGCGCAATGAATTTAGAGGGGAGAGAACTGTAAACCCAAACTGAAAAAGATTTCTGTGGTCTTTCAGCGGCATATGGCGGCCTGCAGTCCGATCTGGCCAGCCTGCTTGAGTGCGGCCACAAGGACGGCATGGACGGGGGCAGTCAGGTCTACAGTGCTGCCACGTCCATGCCCCAGATGAAGACATTCTATCAGCGCCCCGGCCCGCCCCAGCCCTCGTCGGTGGCCCCTTACGCCACAACCACGCTGATAAACAAGGGAGGCAATTCCATGTCCCGGCCTAGCCAGAATAGTGTAAGTGTAGCCCTCGTTTAAGAACTACTTTATAATTTTTTAATGTAAACAAAAATAAATAAATAATCGGCTCTTTGTGTAAGGCTTACATCACCAATTGTTGATCACTTCTTACCTCCCCTTGTATCTTGTCCCACCAACAGGCAGCGGACTCTGGCTTCAGGCCCATTAACCACGCCTACGTCCACTCCAGCGCCAGCGGGTCTGGAGACAGCTGCCAAAAGCCGGACATGAGGTCCAGCGACTCCAACACGGACAACTCCCGACCCAACACAGGTCACTACTCCTATGGTATGCTTGACGCAGCTTACACACTAACACAGTAACACACTAACCCAGTGCTGTTGGCTGGAAGCTTTCTGTAAACACTAAACACCTTGTATAGTTTGTCATCAATAGTTGACCATGTCTTTGCATTAACACCTTCTTTAGAAATAATTATTTTATAACTCATTTCCTGCTCGCTGTCTTGTCCAATAATGTAACTGGTGTCCAAAGATGTTTTTGGTGTCAAATGATGTTCTTGGCATCCAATAATGTTCTTGGCGTCCAATAATGTTCTTGGCGTCCAATAATGTTCTTGGCATCCAATACTGTTCTTGGCGTCCAATAATGTTCTTGGCTTCCAATAATGTTCTTGGCGTCCAATAATGTTCTTGGCGTCCAATAATGTTCTTGGCGTCCAATAATGTTCTTGGCCTCCAATAATGTTCTTGGCGTCCAATAATGTTCTTGGCCTCCAAAAATGTTCTTGGCATCCAATAATGTTCTTGGCGTCCAATACTGTTCTTGGCGTCCAATAATGTTCTTGGCCTCCAAAAATGTTCTTGGCATCCAATAATGTTGATGGTGTCCAGTAATGTTGATGGTGTCCAGTAATGTTGTCAGCAATCATGTTGTTTCTGAATCATTCCACTTGATAAAAGCTAATATATCTATATCTGTATAAATATATCTGTGATACAGGAACTGCTTCTTTTGTTGTTGTTTCCAACCATCTCCACAGAACTAAACTTTAAAAAAAAATTAATTAATTATTATTGTACTGAGAGGAAAACAAATAGACATTCTGTCAGAGAGCTGTATGTATGCCATATGTAACCTGGTTAATATATTATGTTGATATTTGCCCTTCAAGGGGAAACTTCTCTTCTAGAGTAGTCACTTTTCTCATCTTTGATAGTTAAATTTAAAAAACCCGTAAAAAACCAAGTTTTTGACTATAAATCCTCTATGTACGAGACATAACTAAGAGAATGTTCATTATAATACGCAGCGCAAGACCATCCAAAAATTCAAAATTGCAGTTGTGTCGTAAAACATGTTTAATATAATGCGCACAGATCAGGAATATGTTTATAAAAAGTGTTGTCAATAAAATACGCACCTTATTGCGCGACAGAAAGGTTGTTCAATATAATACGCGGTGACACTATAGCAAAAAAAAATTTAACATGATACATAGAGATAAAATAAAATAATCTAAAAATTCAATAATTTAATTGCGGTACATGCAATCAATCTGAAATACATTGTTTTTATCATCAGTACGAAACTGCCTGTAAAATTTCAGCTCGCTAGCTTACGAGGAAGTGGGTTAAAAATCGATCCAAAGTTTTGGCGACAAGCAAGCAAGGGTTCAGACACCACGAGTTAATATAAAGGATTTAAAAACAATGTTTCCTCTCAGTTATGGGGCTCTGGAATATATCATATTTTATTATTGTGTTATATTTTACCCATTTTTGTGTATCCAGTTATTTAAAGAAACATGGAGGTTCTTGTTTAGACCACAAAATAACAAAACAAAGTAAAAACTGTTATTTATCTTAACTTATTGGTTCCTAACAACTGTTTATCAAATGTAATTTGTTCTTAACAACTAATGTTTATCTAATCTGATTGGTTTATAACAACTAATGGTTTAACAAATGTAATTTGTTTGTAACAACTGTTGATCTAATCTGATTGATTGTAACAACTGTTGATCTAATCTGATTGGTTGTAACAACTGTTGATCTAATCTGATTGGTTGTAACTACTGTTTATCTAATCTGATTGGTTGTAACAACTGCTGATCTAATATGACTGGTATCTGGTTTGTCTCTCCAACAGCAGCAGGCTGTCCCCATGACCACTGTGAGGGAATGATCAGTCCAGGCAGTGATAGTGGAAGCTTGACCACAGGTCAGTCCAACCAACTCATCACGAATAAATATTTATAGCCATTTATTTCAATTACACCAATTACACTGTTTAATAAAATGAGCACAGATGTTTTGAATGAACAGATCTTGATGATTTATAAAACTGTACTTAAAAATATCATTTACAGATGAAAATGGAATGCCCATAAAAAGAAGCCAAAATAAGTACACGAAATTAAGCAGTGGAGGCTGCAGCAGTTGTGGCCAAGGGAAACAACCCATAGTCAACTGGGCAGAGTTGCTGCCCCCTCCTCCAGAGCATCCACCGCCCAGTGAGATGGGATCTCCGGCGGATCATGGTGGAGACTGCTCCCTCCACCGACACAACAGCAATATGGCGGAGACCCGGTTCTTGGACAACCGCAGCCCCATCTCGCCAGTCTCGAAAATCTCGGCCTGCTCATGCCCCGTTCCGCACGACCGCATGGTGCCTCAGATGAGGGCCAACATACCTTACTCCGACATGGAGTACCCCGCCCACCCTGGCTCCGCCCACGCCCGTTACCACGGCGACGTAGCAGGGTACCAGGATGGGAGCGGCGGCAGCGCAGGGGGCGGGAGCGGGGGAAGCAACTACAACTCAGACCGGCCGTACTCACCCAAACCGCTCAACACGATGAGGGCCCAGGGCCCCGACGCCCTCAAGCATAGGTGCCAGTCACCAAGGTCGTGTCACAACTGTGGCAGCAGCATACCGCAATCGTCTGGGCAGCAGCTGCAACCCTCCTCTTCGTCTTCGTCGTCCTCCTACAACCCCCACACGCACCACCACCACCCCATGCACCCGGACGCTTTTTTGACTATTAACCAGAGGTCGCCCTGTGTCGGTGACATGGGCGGCGACCAGAGGGGCGGGATGTACCCCCAGGTGGGGGGCTACCCCCAGGGCGGGGTGTCGACGTCCTTCACCCAGACGGGGGCGGGGCAGTGCCCCTACAACCCCAGCTATCCCTACCCACCTGCGGCCCTGCACGGCTACAGGATACCCCCCATTGAGTCCAGCGATCAGCGGAACTCGAGCGACCTGGACCAGCTTCAAGGTCGCATGTATCCGCCTGGACATGAAGGACCACTGATGGACAGGGCCTGCCAGTCTTCACTGCCCAGTCTTGCTGGTCAATGTATGCAGGGAGGTTACAGTAGAAGGTGAGCTGATTTCAAACTCGTTCTGTCTGGATTTTTTTCATTGTAACTAAAAATCAATAAGAAAATGTTAAATAATGAAATCTTAATAAACCAATGCACAAGAAAGATACCAACCTCATATTATGAGAAAACAGATCATTATCATATATATATTGTGCCTAAGCTCGTCTGTCTGTCAGTGATCGCTATGCGAGGTAACTCTTGATTATTTTTTTTAAATTGAAAATTTAGTAGTAAAATAATAAACATTTTGGTGTCAAGATTAAATGTGTGTATTGTGTTTCTCACCGTAAAATATTATATGACATGACGCCATTGTTGGAGCTTATAATAATTTGTGAAAAGGAAACAATGTAATTAAGAAGAAATTTATGCACTGGGTTAAGATTGAGGCTAATTGGTGGCACTATTATTTTTATGTAGGGGGTCACCTTTGTGAACTTTTAAAGGTTACTTTTCATTGGTAGCGGCAGGCACCAATATCAATATCCTCACCCAACCTGGGTAAAAATGAGAAAGTATTGATATTTTTATTTTGCCGACCCCGTAGCGTAGCATGGGTATTGTGCTTGTTCTCATATAGATACATACAGTTGACATCTATACTTTTGTCACATATAGATACATACAGTTGACATCTATACTTATGTCACATATAGATACATACAGTTGACATCTATACTTATGTCACATATAGATACATACAGTTGACATCTATACTTGTGTCACATATAGATACACACAGTTGACATCTATACTTGTGTCACATATAGATACATACAGTTGACATCTATACTTATGTCACAACATGTTCAATGAAATCTTTCAGGCCCGACTCACCTACCTCCGAGGGACTTCCCGATTATGCAGGTGAATCTGACATGGATGTGCACAGGGCCACAGACTGTCACACGCCAGATTCCAGCGTCAATGGTGACGGAAGCCTGTCAGGTATTGTGCCAGTTTGGCCTATTACTGTGTACAAACATCTATTTTTTTTCTTAATGACCTACTGCATGTGTTTATATCAACATATTATTGTGATAATTTAATGGCACCAAATTTTTTCTTAGGTTTATTTTAAATAAATATTTATTCCTTGCACTAATAAAATGGCTTTTCCCCCATCCATCGCTATTATTTTTTTATATCATTTATTATACTGGGAAAAATATTTATGTGTCCTGCTTTATGTAATTGCTTATGCAAGATCAGACAACTCACTTAAAACAACAGCTTACGTCATCAATTAATTAAATATGAATTTTTGTTTGATTTGATTTCCATATTTTTGGTTTTCTTTATGTCATAAACGAAGTGTTTATTGTCCTAAGTTATGCCACAAAATGTTGTAGAGAGTGACTAGAAAATCTGTTGTATATTACTTGACTTTTCTAGTGACATGATTTTTTTTCAAGTCTGTGAAGTCAGCATGGAGCCTCTGGTGAATTAATTTCACTGCCTCACACCTTTCTCTTTACTCTATCTCAGTCTCTCTCTCTACAGGCCTCTCATTATCATCACTAGTTCCTTCATTCTATTTGCATCTGTGGGAGTATGGGCAGTAACCCTTGTAAAACCAGCATGTTACGAATAATTTTATTTGCTTCCTTCCCCTGTATGAACACTTCACTACAAAAAAAATAATCCGATTAGATCCCTTGCTGCGCACAGTTATTTCCCCTGTCAGCTTTTTCTAACAAACCAACCATTACACTAACTTTCTCACAATAAATTGTATTAAGTTTTTTTTAAATTTCAATGCACTGAATGCCAAATTAGTGTAGTGGCTTCTAATAGCTCAATAAGATTAAGAAATATGAAATATCTATTTTTTTAACATACTAAATCTGAGCTTTGTACTAACCAGAGTCTAGAGATATCTAGTTTTTAACAACTCCAAGTATGTACATATCTATTTACACATTTCATGCACATATTTGTTTGGATGCCAATATTTATTTCAATCCATAATTTCCTTTGTGTGCAGTAGTTGCTATCTCAGCTTAGTCAATTTGAGTGTTCCAAATACATTTTTAGAAATAATTTTTTTAAAGTTAATACAAATAAAAGTAGTTTAAACATTTTTTTAAATTTCTTAAATATTTTTTTCTCTTAATGTAATCTCACTGGTAGAAAATCATTAGACTGATTTACATATTAACTCAAATAACCTTCACCATCATAATATTCCGACTTTGTCGCAATGCACACGGTTACCTTCACAATAATGTTAGTGATCACTAGAGAATTCTCAAGTAACCTTTCATTATCCTCCGATTTAAACAACTTTCTTCCTGCCCGAACTTAACTTAACTCACACGTGATCAGTCTTAATATCTTTCAGCATATAGTTTATTAAAACTAAATTTAGTGTTTTTTAAAGTGCCCCTTGATTTAAAAAAAAATAATTAATTAATAATTTTAACAACAAATTATGGCTCATCACCCCCCTGATCACCCCTCCCCCTGATGGTCCAACTCTGACCACTCCCAAACCCTTTCATCAACTTCTTCCTCCTGTCGACTCGTCTCCTTCACTCCCCGGCCCTCACCACAGGCTCAATGCTGACTGGATGGCCTAGCCAGACAGACTCTGATGAGATCAGTCACGACGAAAGTGATGCCAACGTCCGTGCTCATTACGACGACGATAACACTAGCTCAACCGATTCTTCCTTTTTGGCAGACACGGACTTCGCCTCGGCCGTGGCAAGAGCCGCCGAGCTGTCGGGCATGACGGTGGTAGGGACCACGGTCACGGACCCCAAGAACAGTAAGTAGTCCAAGTGCCAAAAGGAACAAAAAAAAATGTCTTTATTGGATAACACCTTCATTTTCTCAGTGTCCTGTGCATAATCATAAAGGGTTACTCATAAGTTATTTACACACCTGCTTCATGTTGGACACATTTTTATTAGACCCCTTCTCACCGATTGCTTGACCTTCACATTCATTTATTTGACCTTTGACCGTCACTGTTTCCTAGTTTGTTTGTGGTCCAATAGTTCAGATGTTGTTTTTTAATTCTTTCTTTTTTCTAGTTTGTTTTTGATTTTGGTCCAATAATTCAGAATTCAGATGTTATTTTTTAATTATTCTCTTCCTATTTGTGTTAACTATAACTAATATAAATTATGTTATGTTTTTAAGCATAAAATGACACTGTGTTTGATTTGAATTCATTAAAGAAGAGAATTGAATCAGGATGAAATGTGAATATTTAGTGGATTCACAGTTGGGTTGTTATTGTCTTTGTCCTAGTCCAATTTTTTGTCTTGGTCTCATCATTTGTTGTGGTCTCATTGTTTGTCTTGGTCTCACTCATCATTTTTTGTGGTCTCATTTTTTGTCTTGGTCTCATCATTTGTTGTGGTCTCATTGTTTGTCTTGGTCTCACTCATCATTTTTTGTGGTCTCATTTTTTGTCTTGGTCTCATCATTTGTTGTACTCTAACCATCCCCCTCCCCCACCCCCTTTCCTTTTCCGACCAACCAGGCAACAACAAAAAATACAGAAAGCACCGGACACCAGCCCGTCCCCACAGCCCATACAGCACTGACAGCAACATGAGCGCTGTGGTGCACAAACCTTACCCCAAGTCTGAGCGCAAGAAACAGCTCATGGAGCAAGGTAGGGGACAAAGTATGAATTTATAGAAATCAGTCACCTAGAACAAATCAGTCATTTAGGATAAATAAGTCATCTAGGATAAATCAGTCATCTAGAGTAAATCAGTCATCTGGAACAAAGCAGTCATCTAGAGTAAATCAGTCATCTAGAGTAAATCAGTCATCTAGAGTAAATCAGTCATCTAGAGTAAATCAGTCATCTAGAGTAAATCAGTCATCTAGAGTAAATCAGTCATCTAGAGTAAATCAGTAATCTAAGATAACTCAGTCATGTAGAATAAATCAGTCATTTAGGATAATTAAGTCATCCAGGATAAATCAGTCATCTAGGATAAATCAGTCATCTAGAACAAATCAGTCATCTAGAATAAATCAGTCATGTAGAACAAATCAGTCATCTAGAATAAATCAGTCATGTAGAACAAATCCGTCATCTAGAATCAATCTTTTATCCCATTTATTTCATTCTACTTCTACCCATCATATTTCATTGTAAATTTAAGAGTAAGAGCAATCCATACAGTAAGTGTTCATTGATGAATGTTTGTTGTTGACTAGATGTTGGTTATGACTGTCACAGAAGAACTCAACTTGGCATTGCTAAAAATATTTTTAAGTTGAAACAGTAAAAAAAAATATTTTAAAAATTTTACTTTTATATTTTATGGATTACTCCTTAGTAAACACAAGCCATATAGTATAGTCACATAACTCAATTGACTTAGTCATTTGATTTGTATAGTCATTAAGCCTAGTCATATTATCAGCCTGAATTCCCCTTGAAATGTTTTAATTGGCTTATTTGTTTCTCTAGAGGTGGTTCAATGTTTAACAATGACATGCAAAATTCAGCAGAAGTTCCTTTAATTTAAAAATGTAAACGTTTAATTTTTGTTTTGTTCACAGCAAGAAAATATGGACAACGAAAAGATGGGGGCATGCAGGATTTGGAGATAGAAGAGGGAGGTCAGTAGCAGAACATTTTTTTAAACTTTACAAGTAGAATTTCTTTCCTCTATCCACCCTACTACTACTACCAAATTCACTTTTAACACGCAAAAATGTGTTCTCAATAAAACAAAATATATATAGTTTATAATTTTTTTTTGGATCACATTTGTAAATAATTTTTAACAAATCTATAATTGAACAAAAAATTTTGAACGTTTCGATTTCAGTTAGCTTTTGGAATTATTTTTTTCAATTAATGCTAATGAAGATTTCACTGTCAACAATAATTGTCTTTAATGATCAATTAAAAAAAACAACAAATATTCTGGTTAGAAATGTAGCAGTTACAAATTATTAAACTATACCCCAAGCCTGCCTGCAAATACAATTCCTCACTTGACCAAATGACCAAGTTTTTATTTTCTTAGACCCTTTCTATCAGCCTTATTCCTAACACAATCAACTGCAAAGCCTGTCTTCCACCAACATTCTAACCTGGTTTTGGCAAAATTTCATCAAACCTCTCATTTTATTTTGTTAATTATATATTGCACATGGCTTGTTATTGTTATCCCTAGTGTCATTGCAGTTGTCATCCCCAATTTCATCTCAGATGTCATACCCAATGTCATATGCTTTCATCATCATATTAATTTTTACACCACCAGCTTTGGCTTTTTTTTTACCCCCTCATCTTTGTAACATTGCTAGTCTGCACTATATGATTATGATAACATTGCTAGTTTGCACTATATGATAACATTAATAGTCTGCACTATAAGATAACATTGCTAGTCTGCACTGTATTTATAACACTGCCACTTTTTTTTATAACCCTTTTCCCCCCGTCCTCCCACCCACCCACGCCCCTAACACCTCACAGAAATGGATGTACCAGCATATCACAGACCCTATTACCCAACCTTCCCCTTCCACCACAATAGCGGGACCCTGGGATCAACCAGCGGTGGGGGTCACAGGATACCCATGATGCACTCTGACCAGGAACAAGGTGTCTATGCTAGCCCCACCTTTTCTATACCCCACCCTTCCGCCCCATCTCGACTGCCTAACCCTGCTTCTAGTTTTGTGAACACTGATGTGAGTATGACATCACTTTACTCACTGCTTTTGGTTTTCATTGTTACCTTCACTAACATCATTCAATTGGGGTGAATTGTCACTACCATCCCTGACTATACACCAGGGATTATGGTCACTACCATCCCTGACTGTACACCAGGGATTATGGTCACTACCATCCCTGACTGTACACCAGGGATTATGGTCACTACCATCCCTGACTGTACACCAGGGATTATGGTCACTACCATCCCTGACTGTACACCAGGGATTATGGTCACTACCATCCCTGACTGTACACCAGGGATTATGGTCACTACCATCCCTGACTGTACACCAGGGATTATGGTCACTACCATCCCTGACTGTACACCAGGGATTATGGTCACTACCATCCCTGACTTTACACCAGGGATTATGGTCACTACCATCCCTGACTTTACACCAGGGATTATGGTCACTACCATCCCTGACTTTACACCAGGGATTATGGTCACTACCATCCCTGACTGTACACCAGGGATTATGGTCACTACCATCCCTGACTGTACACCAGGGATTATGGTCACTAACAACATTGACACAAGACCAGGGATTATGGTCACTAACAACATTGACACAAGACCAGGGATTATGGTCATCGCCAAGAGTCCCTAGGTGTGCATGCGCTACCCCAAGTTAAGTTTAGTGGCTAAAAATTTGCAGGCCGTCACGTATCTTTTAAATCATTATGGACAGCTTATTTTAGGAGTTCAACTGATGGTGAACAGGAAGAACATAAAATTTAGAGTAAAATTTTGCATCCTCATTAATTTTCTTACATAAAATATTGCTAACTCAACACTTTTGCCCTAGTTTGCTTTTGTGTCATCAAATGAGCACACATGCTCTTTAGTAGTTTGTTGTGTGTTAGAGCTGAGTGCACCTACTGATATCTAGTCTAGTGCCGTGTAGCAGAGCTCCCCACTGATATCTAGTCTAGTGCCGTGTAGCAGAGCGCCCCACTAATATCTAGTCTAGTGCCGTGTAGCAGAGCGCCCCACTGATATCTAGTCTAGTGCCGTGTAGCAGAGCTCCCCACTGATATCTAGTTTGATTTTGTCCCTTCATCATTTAAACTAAGACATTTATTCTATTTTTAACCCTCATCAAGGAAATCCATAAAGTTCTTAAACAAGTTGGAGAATGACTTCATTTTAATTAAACTTTTTTTGTGTCTTCCTTTCCTCAGATCCCAATAGTATGAACACGTAACAGCTATTTTAGAAAAGCAAGAGACAAGGTCGCAGTTGAAGAAATCAGCAAGTAGCCATCGGCGACCTCAGGGTCCGGTCAGTGACCTACATATCAGAGACTTGGCCCAACTCATGCCAGGATACACGCTGACCCTGACCCCCTCTCTGTTCCTTCCATTGTGTTCTTAAGTCTGACCTGACCAGCACTGCATCCACATCAGGCCAAAGTTATTATAGGCTGGAAGCTCATAAAGGAAACATAATATGAGTATGTGCAAAAACATTTTCAAGCAGCAAAAAAATATAAGTAAAATTTTTGGAAGCTGGGGGTGTGTCTGTCCAGGTGATCTATGCCAGTTTGGTTTTATCCAGCCGGTCAAGTCATCTGACATAGCAACCAGGCCCTCACAGCTTTCTGTGGTCAGTTGTTGAAATCCCAGCCAAACAGACTAGGGGTCAATCTTTTCTCACATGCGGATGGGATCCCTTTACATTTCATCAGTTGGATACAATTATCATGTTGTTTCAGGAGGAAAAGAAAACTTGTGGAATGTTTGCTCATGACCTTGACACTTTGTGTTTCTGGAGAATGAACTCTAAGGAAAATATGAGAAAATATTCAGTCTATGTGTGTAAGGGGGGGGGGTCCTAAGATAAATATGTGAGGATCTACACATTAGTATAATCAAGTTTGGAAAGTTTGAAGGAACTGGAAGCTTCTGAGTACAGAGTTAGCCTCCTTTTCTTCTCCAGTGTCAACAAACATACAAACGCTACTAACTACATGTACTACTAAGGCCCTTGTCAGCTGCAATATTTTTCTATGTGATATATATTAACAGAGGTTTATTCATTCATTCAAGTTGTCATGCTATGTGTCTGGGCTCAGAGGCCCTAACCCCAAGATGTCTCAACTCTGGTGTTGTGGGAACAGGTTGAGAGACCAAAATTAGACATTGGTGCGCAAGTATGTGGTGTGCAATTTTACTATTGTGAGACTGGTGTTATTTCCATTTATGCAGTGTGAAATCGAAATGAATTTGTTGATGTGCAAATCTGTGGTGCACAAATTTTGAATTATGCTGATAAATTAGTCAGTTGTTTTCTATGGCTTTATGCAGTGGTTCTCTAACTGTTTGAGCACACTTTAGATTCCGTAATTGAAATTCATATTTTAAAAAATAATTTAGATCAACCTAAGTTTACAATATTTTGTTATTTTAACCACTAACAAATATTAGTCATTTATTTTCATCTTAACCTTTTTTTTTGTACAAAATTTCTATTTAAAGTTTTGGAGGTTACTTTTAGTTTAGTTTAAATATGTTAATCTTAATTTTTAGTTCAGTTATTATTTTTTTTATTTTTACAATTTTTTGTTTTAAAAGAGAAAACCTTTTTTTCTGTAATATAATTGTAAGCTATTGTGTGGCACCACATTGGACAGTGTATCGGGGCTGTAGTACCCTAAACCAACCAACCTCTCATAGTTTGTTTAGAGACTGTATAACTGTGTGTACATATTTTATCCTGGGAAGACTTACTACTTGTATCCAACATTTTTTATAATTTCCTATTGTAATTCAGTTGTCTCCCCTAATCTCACACAGGTCCCTTAAACCACCATCAGCCTATCCCCTTCCTTTGTCCTACAAACCACCACCAACCACCATCACCCCCCACTTTCCCCTATCTAAATCTACCTCCAACCCGCCCCTCCTCTGTGCCGCCTCATCAGTGTTCTGTTTTTTGTTAATGTTAACTTCTGGAATAAAAAAAAATCTTATGCAGTTGTTTTTGTTTCCTTCTCCCAATTCCCCACTTCTGCAAGATTAATTTTTAATCACACATGTTCACATTGGTGATGTTCTTCTTATGCATCAGAACAAAGTAAGAGTGGTCAGTCTGTCACCGTGGGATATGACTTCTGGTCAGTCCGCCAACTAGGCAGTATGCCACTTGGGTCAGTCTGCCAATGCCAATCTGATATTATTTTTGTTTGAGTTTTATGTTCCTCCATTCAGTGTGTTTAATAAATTCTATAAATGCTGATGTAAGAAACTTGTACATATTTATGTTATAAAACATTGATTTGTGCTTCAGTTTATATGAATTTTAAACACCTAGATTCATTTAAGCCAGCATATTTTTAAACACCTAGATTCATTTAAGCCAGCCTATTTTTTTTTAAATATATATTTTGTATATATAAAGAAAGAGACATTTATTTATTTGAGAATTCAGCAAATAAAATTTTAGAAATTTAGTTTTTATATTTATTTTTTTAACCAGTACTAAATTTTCTTATTTACTGAAGCATAAAAAACTGTCTAGCTTTGCTCAAGATGATCTAATTAGAGCAATTGTAATTATGAAATGTAAAAATAATAATTTCTTTTTTTTATTATTAATGTAATTATATTTATATTATACTTAATGAAAAATAGAAGTATTGAGAATACATGATTTATATATTATTGATATATCATTTTTAAATTTTTGTAAAAAAAAATGTTTTGGTCACAAAATGTTGTACAAAAGTCATATCTGCAAAATGATCATCTTATCATGGAAATAATCCTTTCATGAATACCACATTTTAATTTTTTATATTTTTTATATTGGTTAAATGAAGTCCCTTTGTAAGATGGTGCTACGGGGAATTTTATTTTAATTTCTCTAACTGGATTTTAATTATAGCAAATGATGGGAGGTAACTTAATATGTAGTTAAATAACAATGAGAGGCACAATTTCTAATGCTAGGCTCCCCCTCTGGACAGGGATTCTCAAATATGAATCCCTTATGCACCTTTTTTTTTAAAATATGATTTACAACCTAGTGTATATAGTTTAAATATAAAAGGAATTCCATCACATCAGCTAATTTCAGAGATTTTTAAAATAAATACTATTAGGCAGACATTTTTTTAAAAAATGACTTTCATTTTCAACCTAACTAAATAACTTTGTTTCAAGCCAAACAGTTTTTAAAATAAGTTGTATTGAGTATGTGACTGTACATACTTGCCTGCACCACATGAATTCTTGCCATATAAATATTTCTACTCTATATGATTCACTTTCTCTTGCTGCTAATATTGTTGGGCTTGTAGAGAGGTAAGCAGAGGTTGTCAATGACCTATATTTATATTATATATATTTATGTCTATTTCTGTATTAAATGTCAGGGTCACGGGTTTTCTGGAGCACTTGATTATAGACTAAATTACAAATTTTAAACAAAAAAAAGCTGAGAATATTTTTAAAAATTAACTGTTTTAAAGAAATTTGGACTACACTATGTTTATTTCAGCATTCTCAAATTGTCTTAAATTGAGAAAGTGATCAATTAAAATGTATAATTCATGGTTTTTAGAACATTAAATTGTATTAATAATAATGAAATGGGGCATTAATTCTTTAGTATGTGTAAGGAAGGGTTCACCTTATAATGAAAGACACAAGCATAATTCATGTGTATAGCTGTTATTTTATCAGATCTATGAACAAAAAGATACCTAATGTTTATGACTTGATTTAAATGTATTATAATTATTGTGTAACATTGACCATTAGTTGACCCCTAGATGATGACATTTTATTATTTTCAGCCCCTGGTTAAATTCTAACTTTGACTTGCCATTTATGTAATAAATAATGGATGTACAGAATAAGACAGAGTAATGTGTATAAATGTAAATCAGAGGCACTGGCCTGCAGAGTAAGAGATGGAGTGATGCACTGATCATCTCTGCCCTATGCTAGTGAATACTTATCTTTGGTTATTCTTTGTGTCATTGCTGTAGTTATAGACATGAGACATTGTACATGTTCATTTAAAACATTTGTTTTGTCCACAGTGTTGTGTGCCTCCAGTGTGTGGGATTACCTGATAGGTCATTTAAACATTAAGTTTAAAAAATAGGTTTGAGAATGTGATTTCTTTTTGACAAAATTACAATTTAGTGAGTTTAAAAAATTACCTTTTTTTTTCAAAGAGGGAGTTATTTTTCCATTCTCCAAAAATATTATTTCACTTACAATTTATTTCTATATATAGTTAGGCAATTTGCAAAAGGGGTTGGGGGGAATGTTAGCAACAGATTTTGAAGTTTAACATTATGTGAGAAGTTTTTTTGCTTCTTTGTTGGCACACAAAACTTATAATTCTTATTGGCACCTGAGACAAGTACTGTAAAGTTTAAAAAATAATTTCACAATAAATTAACTTTAAAAAAACAACATTTATTTGTTTTTGCAGTCTAATTGCAATTTAATTTTGCATTGCACAAACCAATAAAATTGTACTTAATTTTTAAAAAATTAAAATTAATTGAGCTTATTTAGTAAATTATTGCATAATATTTGAGTAGGTCTGAGTTGCTGTTCTTGTTGATATGAATACTAATTACACTAGAATGTCATCATTCATTTCATTATTTTTGTTTCCATGTCATGTGAGTTTTATCAATGTATTGATTAAAAAAAAAGAAATAAAACACTTGTTACAATATTTTTTAATCTGTTGATTTTTCTTTCTCCTTAAATTCGTTAATTTTTAAAATAAATAATTAGCAAATAAAAATAATTCATCACAGTTTTTAAAAAAAAATTAAAGGCCTGAGCATTTAATAACGTTTATATTTTTTAAATGGAACTTTTCAAATGACCTGTGCCTCATCCAGCAATTTCCTCTCAGCCTCTTGGTCAGCCTCCCTCTGTGCTGCCTCCTCCCTCTGCGCCCTCCTCTGCCTGATGGTGTTGTACAGCATAAAAATGGAAGCAGCCACTGTGATAGATATTCCCAGAAAGGAGGTGATCTTTTCAGAAAAAAAAATCATTTATAATTGAACACTCATTATAAAACATATTGCATGGCGCCATTGAAAGCAACAGAATGGGATAATTGATCAAATGACAATTATCAACCTTATAATTTAACACAGTTACATGTCTAAATTCTACAAGGCATTGAATAATTGAACACAACACTTTGCGTAATGACAATAATTTTTTAAATCCTACTGACACAAGTTGTTTAAGCTCAGTGGGGGTTGAAACTGCCCATGCTAATAAACTGCTTTAGTTTGCAGGCAGAGAGAGAGAAAGACATTTATATTGAATCCAATCTTCAGTTGACAGGTAAAGATCAAGTCAGTAACTCCTGGCTTACCTTCATGTACAGGTTATAGGTATACCAGATGTCCAGGAACCAAATCCTGAACCAAGCCAGGCAACAAGGCATGAAGGCTTCACTCTGCCTGGATTCCCTGCACCTATATACATAGTTTTAAGAAACCAACAATGACCATGTGAGGAGACAATAAAGATAGGTGAATGGGGGAGAAAAAATAACTGACCTACATTGTTTTAATTGCAGAATGCTGATTTTCATTTAGGCACGTAAAACTCAATAAAAATCATTTAATTATTGCTAATTTCTCAACCTGATTGTCTATATTATGCTGCACTGGCAAAACATAAAAATTTCAACAACATGCCATTCCAAGGTATTTGTTTTTCTTGTATCAATCTTTATATACAAAGTCTATTGATGAAATGAAGTGATGAATGGGATTTTTACCTGGAGTAAAGCTCCAGCAGGAGGGCAACTTTATTGCTAAAGATTTGTGGACGGATGTTGATGTTGAACCAGACTACCGGATCTATGGGAATGTCTTCCTCAACCATGTAGGCCAAGTTAAACAGTGCCTGAAAATAGAGGAAACAGGCCAATTTAAACAGTGCCCGAAATTAGAGTTAACAGGCCAATTTAAACAGTGCCTGAAATTAGAGTTAACAGGCCAATTTAAACAGTGCCTGAAATTAGAGGAAACAGGCCAATTTAAACAGTGCCTGAAATTAGAGGAAACAGGCCAATTTAAACAGTGCCTGAAATTAGAGGAAACAGGCCAATTTAAACAGTGCTTGAAAGCAGAGAGGTACAGGCACACACACACACAACAACAAAAGATTGAAAAACAATTGGAATTCTGTGAAAGACTTTTGGTCAGATTGTTCTAAATTTATTCTTTAAAAAATCTACCATTTGTAAATTACAATATCTAAACTACAGCCGGACCTCGCTAAGTCGTACTCAAAGGGACCCGAAAAATTGACTTAATTAAGGAGTTTTAAAACGAAACAAACATCATTTACGAAAAGATTTCGCTTCTTGGAGTATACAAAAATGTGATTGTGGACAGCCATGCCAGCGATAAGGCTTGACAGGAAAGAGAGGCGGTGTCTGATGTTTCATATGAAAGGAAGCCAACTTTGCTTTGACATACCGACACCACTGAGCCCGTGAGAGGAGACTACTTCCCCTCCCCCCCACTTTACTCCCTCCACAGTGGAATATGGGGAAGTGAGATTTTTTTTTCTTTAAAGAGTCACAACATGCAGCAAAGGGACGCGGATTAGTTACCCTTCTTCAAGCCACTCCTTTTTCTTGTCCTGTTTATTTTTGGTCTCAAAATAGACGTCCTACTTGCAAGAGTCGCTTAATACCTTGTGGAATGCATTAAGATAAGAATTTGCGTCCCTTTACGTGGCTCTACGGATTACATGTTCTGAAATATTCCCCCAGAATAATAACCCAAACTCTTTGGGAAAATTCGACTAAGGGAGGTTGGAAGCCAAAAATCATCGAGTCAAGGAGATCATACATTGGTCTTATGGAATTTGGCTGGTATTAACAATTAATTCGATATAGAGAGGTTTTCGACTTAAAAATTGTCGACTTAGCGAGGTCCGACTGTAATATGAAACTGAAAAATTTTAGAATGATCTTTGATCATTTCCACAAGTGCCCTCTCTAGTGTCACAGTTTTCTCTAAATCAGTGAATAAATAATATTTATGCTTCCCTGTGTAACATGACTAACCTGTGGGCTACCCTTCACCACCGCATAACTGTAGTGAAATGCAGCTGCTCGCAAATCTCGCTTTTCTTGACAGCCATACCAGAAGTAGTCTCCCATTTTTAGAAAAGCTGAAAATATTTTTAAAAAATTAATGTCAGATAAGTTAAAATTCTTTTACTGATCCAAATAAATAAAAATATATTTGTTTCATTACAATTACATTCTAAATATCGGTTTTCCTTTTCAGCACATGAATAGATAGATGCATGTTTTGAATAAGACAACATTTGTTACAATTTAAACACAAGAAATCTAAATTACTTGAAACATAAATATAAGCCATAGTTTATCAAAATAAACAACACACTGATTAGCAAATAATTTCAATCAGATTTTTTAAAATTATATTATCTTTGAAAATGCAAATATGTAAACATCCTTTTCTATTTCTGTAGTTTTTAACCCTGCGCCCACCCCCCCCACTTCCTTTTTTTCAAAAAATCAAAATTTAAAAATATATACATTTTTTAGAGGATTAAATTATTGTAAACTAACTTGTAATAAATCATTTTAAATAAAACTTCATTGGGAAGAGATTTACCCATCAACTATTAACAGCAAGCCCTTGTGGAAGACATTTATTTCATAGATCCTATCTTACCACCTCCAAACACAAACTATATAATAAAATATCCCTCTATTTTACAATAATCTGTATGTCAAAAATTCATCATCCAGTCACATCAACCTCATTCTTTTATTCAAAATTCAAACAAACTGAAAATTTCAAACACTTTATCCAAGAAAAAAATATAATGAACTGCTTGAAGTTTGAAGCTTTGTTAATCGACGAGTTTTCTTCTCAAGAATTGAACTACAGTCGAAACCGGTTAAGTCGACGGCGTTGGGGTATGAAAAATGGCGTCGAGATAACCGATGATCGAGTTAAAACAAAAACCAATATGGCGGCAAAATATTAACATGTGCTTCAAATTTCTTTATGTACATGATTAATTAGTTAGCGTTAATTAGTGATGGGACGATTAATCGGAATCGTATCGGAACCCTAATATTTCTTCACTCTTTCCTAAGGTTGTAATGACCGTTCGTTTTTAAGGACCATTTAAAATTTAAATATAACCATGGTTCCCACTTAGGAAAAACGGGAAAAAGTTGGGAATTCTTTAAAAAAAAATTCTCGGCCTTGAAATTCTGGAAAAGTTATGACTAATCGGGAATTTATATATATATATATATATTTATGCCGAAGTAAAGGACTTTGATTACGTCTCTGTCATGTTTTGATTCCATTTACGGTAATAAAAAAAAAGTTACCAGTTTATAATTGTCTGCGCATGCGTTAAAAGGTCAAAGTTTTCGCCTCGCGTGGTCCCATGGCGCGTATCAAGCGTTTGTAATGCCCGTCGAATCAGCGAATAAAAAAAAATAAAAATAAACATATCAATATGGTAATTTTAAGTTTAATGCTTTTGACGTGCAGGATATCTGTTACTATCAGAATGCTCTCGAATTTCCTCAGTCAATCAAACTTGTAATATAAATAAAACTATTGCGGCCTTGACCGTTGGTCACAGCACGCTGTGGGCTGTGTGTTAGACCTCAGCCGGCAACTTAGTCTAAGCGAATTTTTTTAAAAATCATTCCTTATCAGAATTCGACCTACAAAAGTGATGACGTGTATATTAATAATATTATATACATGTACTGGAATATTAAGAAAATGATTTGATTTCATCGTCACGCGTGTGTTAGTGTCACAGTCACGTATCTTACTGGTAACAAAGCAACAACAAACTTTTAAAAGAATAATAATTTTTTATTTAATTAAATAAAAACCACCGTCGATTCTCGATACAAACCTTTATTTTCATTTCTAAAGATATTCGTTTATCTTAAAAAATAAAATGATTAATGCACCAGAAAATGAATTTAGTTTAATAATAATATAACATGCACAGCGAAATAATGACGGATTAAAGACCGCGAACGCCGATTTACGGGCACCTCGGACCTCGGGTGAATACATCTAATACACACATGGATCGAAAGTGAAAGAAGATAATAAGGCATCCGGGCAGAATAGCGACTGTCAAAACAGCGACCGTCATAATAGCGACTTCAAAATAGCGACTGTATCAAAACAGCGACTGTCAAAACAGCGACCGTCATAATAGCGACTGCATCATAACAGCGACTGTATCAAAATAGCGACTTTCTTCTTTTGCTTGTATTAATGTTTGAAAAACTTACTGTGCCTAGCCTACAATGGAGTTTATAAAATAAAGAAAAGTAAGACACGATAAGCCATGTAGGTTTTTTGTACAGAAGGGACAATACAAAATTAAATACAATCAACTGGATGTGTGTATAAATAAATGTTGGTGTTGTAAAGAGTGTAAACACATTTTCGGGACACATTTTGTTTAAAAAAAATTCTGTGAAAAAAATAAATATTATAACTGCTAATACTTCAGTCAAATATATTTTGCAGAAAGCTCGATAGTGATTAACAAACATAGATGCAGTCGATTAATTTAGGGGGATTGCGGTGGTAGGGGCAGAGGTGGCGTGTGGCTGCTTTTTTAAGCTAGAGAAAGTTCGACTACAGGACTTTTTGATCCACGGATGTTTCGACCCTTTTCGTTTTTACCTCGTAAAATTGTTTTTTTTTCTAATTAAAAAAAAATTAATAAAAATAATATAGTTTAATATTATTATCTATTGAAAATTGAAAACGGCATGAAATAGTTATTTTCAACGATTAATTTACCACTAAAAAGTATACACACTGAAAACCAATCAACATTAAGGGCAAATTCATGATTGTGTTAAATGCTCCACTCCTCAGAGGTAGCAAGTCCTTCCAAACCTATCCAACTCCACCCCCACCCCCAGCGCAATGTGGTCAGATAGTCATTTCTTAAGGTACCTACATTCTTTCAGCCCCAATCCCTTTATTTACCTTCTCCATAACACGGGGTCCGTGGCCGTCACTTAGTCTAGCCTTCGTAACATGTCATTATGTAACCCCCGGACAGTTCGACCACATGACGTTTCGACAAGGGATAAGTATGGACAAACATGTCCATATTTTAAAAAAAAGCTTCCCGGGTAACCATGATTCAAATTTTATTTTTATTGAGCAGTTTTTTGTTTTTGAATGAATGCGTGTATATATAGCATAAGTTAATTTTTTAAAATTTTATTTTAAACACAATTGTTAATTTCAATAAATACTTCATCAAAATGTTGCTATTTTTTGGAGTTTTTATTTTTTACTATGCATTTATGTAGTTTTTTCACTTGGGTTCCTTGGGTAAGTTTAGACAATGAAAAGGGGTCTATATGTCAAAAAAGTTTGGAACCACTGTGTTAGGTGAACGGTTGGACAAGAATAGCTATGTGGTGAAGTCACTGTTATGACAGTCGCTCTTTTGATACAGTCGCTATTTTGAAGTCGCTATTATGACAGTCACTGTTTTGATGCAGTCGCTATTTTGAAGTCGCTATTATGACGGTCGCTGTTTTGACAGTCGCTATTTTGAACCCGTGCCGATAATAACATCTGGTAATTTTTATTGAAATCTCGTAGAATCACACAATAGCCGAAAGTCTCGAAGAAAGCGAGATGTCAACACTGTTTTGAACTAAAAATGCCAGAGTGCATTGCTAGGCTCGAGCTAACCAACGTTAAGTTGCAAATTTGGCCCTCTTTTGTGCTCGGGGTATTAGGTTTCGGCGACTTAGAAAAATCGAATTAGCCGATGAGAAAATGCTAAGACAAAGAGAGAATTTGGTGGTTCCAATAAAAAACGTCGAGTTAGTGGGGTGGTCGAGCTAACCGAGCTCGAGGTAAGTGGGTTCGACTGTACATGCATCTATGTTTATTAAAGGAAATTAAAGGTATCAACAGGGGAAGAGAAATCTTGATGGAGGACATCACATAATAAGTTGAACATTCTGGCTAAATGGCCTACAACAGAAACAACTTTGTCTTGATTTTCTTCAGTCCTATTTTTATCTTTAAAAAAATGGAATCAGTCAGAGATTAAAACAATAAACTTACAATAAGTGTCCACAAAATGGAACTCTCTCTGTACAGTCAGGTTGTAATGACGGAACTCACAGTCTTTAGAAATGAATGATCTCAAACCATCCTATAGCAAGGATGGAGAAAATAATGTGCTCAAAATTTCTGAATATATATAAAGGATATTTTATTCCTATGTCAGAGGCTGTTATACTTTCCTTGACAAAGAATTGTTTTTAAATTATAAAAAAAAATTATAAGGATCTCAGTACATGTAATTAACTTTGGACAACAGAAAAGAAAGATAACTCTTAACCCTACTCATCAACTTTGCCATGATTATTGGATAATGCAAGTTTTAAAAGAATTTTCAAGGGGGAAAAGAAAAATAACATTTGAAGGAAATAAGTGAATACATTTTTTAAAAATGTTTTTTTAAACTATTAATTATAACGTTAATTTTTCAATATTTTATAATAATTAGTTATTAAATAAAACTAGTTAATTTTTAACTATAATGTGAGAATATCTTTGCTCTGTCACACTATTGCAAAAATACATCAGTGTGAGATAATACACTTAAAAATAGTATTGATTTGCAATCATGTGAAAGTTACTTTAAGTTTTTAACTAAGATTGACAAAAAAAATATATAAACAATTTTATTAAAAAATGTATAAACAAATCTATTTATTTATTATAGAGCTCGAAAGGGCTCAGCCCGCAAGGACAGCACTGGTAAGGGCGTGACTCAAAAGAATACCAAAAAAAGAGGCTGTCTGGGAAACAAAGTCTGACAAGCTGTAGCAATGGGGTGCCCAAAAAATACATTTATAATAATTTAAACATAGTTGTGAGTTACTTAACATTTAAAAATTTGTTAAAAATGGTTATCTAATAGATACTATTTTGAGTAAGACACACCAAAAAACATTTCCAACATCAAACATAGCCCCTACTAAACATCCCCCTCATCAAACATTCCTCTCACAACACATTCCAAGGAATCTTGCCACAGCACACCAACGTACTAAAGCACAACAGTTGCATTAATCTGCCATGTCTGGGTCGACCCAAAGATTTGAAAATGGAATTTAAAAACTTTTAAAATATTTTCTGTTATATTGTGAGGAAGAGGTGTCAACAAGTAACAACCAGAAATCAACAAGTAACAACCAGAAATCAACAAGTAACAACCAGAAATCAACAAGTAACAACCAGAAATCAATAAAGTAACAACCAGAAATCAACAAGTAACAACCAGAAATCAACAAGTAACAACCAGAAATCAACAAGTAACAACCAGAAATCAACAAGTAACAACCAGAAATCAACAAGTAACAACCAGAAATCAACAAGTAACAACCAGAAATCAACAAGTAACAACCAGAAATCAACAAGTAACAACCAGAAATCTCCTCCAAGAAAACAATCTTTACAAGTGACCAAAGGACCATCGATCTCAATCCCACAATAATCTTGGCAGCTTTCTGGCCCAAAATTAGGCACCCTGCATGGATTAGCTCTTGACTGACCTTGTTTTGTTCACATAAGTAGGCCAGATTAAAGCTGGCAACCTCCAACCCAGTGTCAGCCAGCAGCAAGTACAAATACATGGCAAGCTCACTGCAATAAAGATTGAATTGAATTTAAAATATTTTTAACTGTCAACCTAACATAATGGGGAGAATAATGTGGAAAAATAGTGAGCTTGTACAACACATTTTCTATTCCTATGACTATAAACAAAAGAAGACCAAAAAACAAAAAAAAACGATTTCTAGAAAAAATTGCTTATCCGCACTCCTAACGCCCTATCAATAGTCACATACTTATTTATTATGAGACAGTGTAGAATTTTTTTTAAATATATATTCAAGGTACTTTAAAAAAAAATAGGTTCAAATAAATTTGGGCAACTCAAGATTTTTTTGCTGATTTGTAGAGAGATTTATTTTTGAAATTATTATATTTTGGGTCAATTATTGTATGATCTGGTTTTAGAAAAATCAATGTTTTTAAATACATGTTTGTTTAATGTTTATACTTGAAATTACCTAATTACTAAAGTAATTTTTCCTTAGAACAATATAATTTATTACTTAAGAAAACCAAAATCATTTACTAGAACCCATAAAAGCTCTGCGAGGTAGCTGAAAATGTTGTCTGTAAACAGAGATTGACGTCTCCTGTACAAAAAACAAGTGGCCAGACTTACTGATTGTCATCCCTGTATGCATTGATGGCTTCCCTCAGTGGTTTAGCCAGGCCGCTGTTCTTCTCAGCTATGAATCGGGCCCACCTGTGTGGAAGGGTCGGAGGTGTTAGTTCATGATTAGTCATATAGACGAATATTGTTGCAAAACCAGTTGTTAAAAATCAACCCGACACCACAGCTATACCTCATTTAAAAACTATTGCCACAATTAAAGTAAAAAGTCAACATCTATATATATCTAATACATAACAAATTTCATATTGGCATCACAGATGAACTATGTTTTAGGATGTGTATTTATCCCATATGGGCCAGCGCAGCATTCGGTAGATTGCATGACAGTGTCTGGAACAGAAGGGGAATCAGCACCCAAACAAAACTAAAAGTATACAGAGCTGTAGTGCTCCCCACCTTATTATATGCATGTGAAACTTGGACTGTATACCAACGCCATGCAAGGTTGCTGAACCACTTCCACACCAAAAGCCTTAGAAAAATTCTCAATATAAAATGGCAGGAAAAAGTTCCAGACACCGAAATATTAACCAAGTCAGGACTCCCCAGCATCCACACTAGCCTCATGCAAAGCCAACTACGCTGGGCGGGGCATGTAGTGCGCATGCCCGACCATCGCCTCCCTAAGAGGCTCTTCTATGGTGAGCTTACAGAAGGGCATAGAGCACGCGGAGGTCCACGTAAGCTCTACAAGGATGCACTTAAAACTGCTCTGAAGGCCTTCGACATCGGACATGACTCCTGGGAAGCAGCAGCCAGTAACAGAGCCCACTGGCGCTCTATGATATGGAATGGCGCAGCTGTCTGTGGGGCTAATAGACAACTGGCTGCCAAGTTAAAACGTCAAGCCAGAGAGGACCGTATCCAAAACCCTCCTGAAGGGACCGCATCCATCTCTTGTCCGACATGCGGACGCCTTTTTCGTGCCAGAATAGGATTAATAAGCCACTAGAGGACACATGTGGCGGGCAAGCAAATATGATGAGAGTGATCTTCGTCGACCACGACGGACGAACAACAATATCATATGGATAAAAAAATTGTATTTATTCCAATTATATTAGTAAGGGTATTTATCCAAATAGCATTAGGAATGGTTTTTATCACAATTGTATAAGTAAGTGTATTTGTCTCAATCTTTATTAGCCCAATTATACTCAGAAACCGAAGGCCATAACAAAGATAAACCAGATAAACACTTACTCCCCTGCCAGCTGACTGTTCCTCTTATACTTTGGTGTCCCTCTGGATAAAAGGAAGGCATAAATATTTCCAGCATCAATCTGGCTTCTCTTGGCAGACCAGAAGTATTCTTCCATTGCTCTGTCCTACCAGATTAACATTGAAAACATTGTGTGTTATCACAGGGGATATCACCACTGCTAAACACAGTGTAGTAATAAACAGCATTAAAAATTTCAAGATTATATCCCTTTAAGTACCAACGGCATTAAAAATTTAAGAATTAAATTTCTTTAAATATGATAAGTGCTTTATCATACCAGACCAAGGACAAAATTTGGAAAGCATTTTCTTACTTAGTTAATTAGCACTTTCTGTTTGATAAATAAAATCAAAATATTTTGAAAAAAAAATACAGACTGAGCACCCTCTATTTTTTTAACCAGAAAAATTGATTTCAAATTATTTCATTATCTATGTAACCATGTGAATAGTTAGATCCAGGGACACAAGCGTGTTTACAAAATATATCATTAATATACCATTATGTAATAAATATTCACTCCTTTCAGCTAAACCTTTGATCTTCCCATAGTAACTTTTTCAACATTTTACAAATCAAATTGAAAAAATGAATCCTTAAAACAGTACATATGACATAACAGTATGTACTGTCAACAATGGTTGAACAATAATATAAACATCCTCGGTAAGGAAAATAATATTTTTTTAAATTTTAAAACTTACCAAATCCACAGGTGAGCCAGGTACAAATCCAAAATGGAACATGTGTCCCAGATAATAGCCACTGTCCATGTGCTCAAGCTGCTTGGCCAGTAAAAACATTTCGTATGCCAGAGTGTAGTTTTTATCCACCTCCATTGCCAGCCAGCCCAGGGCAGACACAGCATTGGGATTTTTCTGTGGATCATTTCCAAGTAGAAACAATGATTTATGTGTGGTTGGCGGGTTGCTGGGGGAGGAGATCAAGGGGTGGGGTGCTAAGGGTGAAGTTCAATGGGCGAAGGTGAATATTTGAAAAAGTAGTGAAAACTTTTCAGTCACTTAAAAAATTTATCATTAAAATCTCATAACTTAGTTTTAACTAAGGCTGTACCGGATTCAAATTTTTAAAATAAACTTCATAAATCCGGCTAGAGCCAGATTTGTAAAAATGGCAGGATCCTGGATTTGCAGGAGCTGAAATAATAATTATATATATATATATATATATATATATTAGGGCTGTACCAGATTCAAATTTTTGAAACCACGGAGCTGGATTTTTAAAAATGGCCGGTTTCCCGATTAGCCGGAGCCAAAATCCAGTACACTCCTAGTTTTAAAATGGATTCGCAGCTAAAAAATATACAGTTCTTCTAAACTTACCAAGTCTGCAGCTTTTTCCAACAACATCCTTCCCTCTGTCTTGTTGGCCTCAGTTCCTAGCCCCTGATAGAAAAAAAGCTGACAATAATTTCACTTGAAGACAAAATAATATTTTGTTTAATAATACTGAATTGACATCAATTAAAAGGACTAGTACAAAAAATAAACAAATGTAAAATAATTTGTACTATATTTACAAATCTCTAAGTTACAAAAGTAAAATTGTAGTGGTGAAATTGTGGTTGCAAAATTGTAGTAGTCAAATTGTATTGCATCTTCCTTTTAACCAACAAGTAAAAGTGATGGCTTCCAATGTAAGTTGTCTCTTGTGGATGAATAGCTGTGTGATTTATCAACTACAGTTAGCTACCATATGTTTGTTGTTTTGTTGCATCTTTCTCAGGCTAACTCACACTCTATTCAATGATTTCTTTCCCAGGACACAATTTTTTTATCAGATGCACAGAAAGTAACATAGGAAAAATGTTATTAAGTACAGTGGCACTTCAAGATACGAGTGCCCTAACATACGACTTATTTGAGATACGAGCTGTTGAGTGAGCGAAGTTTTGTTTTGAAATCCGAGCGACATTTGAAATACGAGGAACGGCCAGCTGCGAAAATCCATGGCCTGGTGATGCATGAGAGAGACGTGAACTAGCTCGTTGAGGAGCACTCTCAGGAACTGACGACCAAGGAATTACAAGAGGTACAGTCACAGCAGTATTCGGGGGTTCTGCAAAAAATTCGTTTTGAGGAAGAGCCAGAGGTGGAGGAGGTTATCTCTATAAGTGAGATAAAAGATATCTTGGGAATGTGGGAGAGAGTTTCACAGTTCGTGGAAAAGAAACACCCCGAAAAAGTTGCAACTGGTCGTGCATCGGAGCTATTTAATGACGCTTGCCTAACTCATTTCCGCAGCATTCTGAAAGGGAGGAAGAAACAAACCTCCTTGGACAGTTTTTTTTTAAATCCGGCGAAAAAGGCAAAGAGCAGTGAAGAGAAAAGCAGTGACTAAAATTAAGCATACAGTAGCATTTAAGTTGTGTGTAAGTTACATTTAAGTGACCAAAATACAAATATTTATGTACACTTTATAAAACCAGTTTATTTTTGTTTTGCATTCTCTTTTATTATGTTTTTATACAATATTTGTCATTTATAAATACATTTTTCTTATTTAGAAACACGTAATAAATACAATTAGGGGTAGCAAATTTTTGGGGCTGGAACGGATTAATGGCATTTCAATTAATTTCAATGGGGAAAGTTGCTTTGAGATACGAGCAAGGTAACGGAACAAATTAAACTGGTATCTTGAGGTATCACTGTAAGTATTTTACCTGGCAACAAAAATTGTGAAAAGAGTGTATATTTTTATAATGGGACAGCTGTGAGGAGTAAAAAAAAGAAAATAAAACTAGTTTTTGTAAGCCTACCCTGTACTGCATGAGGCCATAGTTAAACATGGCATCCACATTTCCAGACTGAGCTCCTTCTTTGAACACATGGACGGCACTTTGAAGGTTCCTCTTCACCCCTTGGGCCCCGTGATACAGCATGGCTCCTAGTTGTGACTATCACATGGGGACATCAGTTTAAAAATTTTAGTCGAGATTAGTTAGCGATTCCCCTTGCTTTCCATTTATTTACCAGATGTTTTAGTATCAGGTTTTTTTTAAAACATCGAACTTAACATTTCTTTATATAAATTATTTATTTGTCTACGTTTACATTTTTTATTTATTTATGCTTTGATTTTCTGTATTAATAAATTTTAAAATCACAAATAAGAAAAATATTTAATAATCCATGGCATTTATTATCAAGATATTATAACAAACATCCTTATAAGCTTAGCAAGCTACTTGTATAAAAAATATAATGAATATTAATTTTAGTGTAAAATATTTTAGTTTTTTAGCTATTAACTTTTTAAAAATTAGCAACAATTTAAATCACAAAACAAACATGCCAATATACAGATGACCATGGATTAACGTGCAGCAGCATTAGTTGTAAAATTATGTCAATTTAACATTTCAAATTATTTTATTTTATTTTTTAAAAAAAGATTCTTGTGATTAGAGAATGATTTTCTGTACCTCCCCCACTCCCCACCCACACATAAAATGGACATTTTAAGAAAAGGTTTTGACTACGTTTTTGCTTGCAAGTAAGCTAATTCATTTTTTTAAAATGTATCAGAAAGCAAAGGGGCAAGACTCTAAAAACGAACTCACCTGCGCTGATTCCACTCCTTTCTCAGCCTGGTGTTTGAGCCACAAGAAGAGATCCCCCAACTCACTGGTCTGGGCTTCAATTCTAGCCTCGTCAATGAGACGTATACTTTCTGTAGCTATCTGGTTGACAGATGTAATAAATATACACAAAGCTGTTGTAAAAAAAAATTGTTTTAAAATGAAGAGATAATACACTGATAGACTTACGTAAGACAATAATTTTATTTGTACTTCATTAAGCATTGTTTCTTTTTTAAATACATATTCCTGTCTGTCTTGTCTAAAACCAGTGAAGCAATGGCTGTTAGTTACTTAGCAATATCTTTCCGCCCCTTGTAGGATTGAAAGAAGGGACAGTCCACCGCTGGTGACACTTTTGTTTTCTTTACATAAGGGACAATGTAACATTTCAAGGCAGAAGGGAGCAAAATTTTTACCCACACATTATGAACTAACAATATCTAACAAAGCACTAACTATGTCAAATGGTTGTTTATAAACTGCATCAGTTTTATTATGATACGACATTTTCCAGTTTAATTAGAATCTATATCTAAAAGTATTTGGTTTAAACATTTAAATAACTTTTGACGTTGAAGAGAAAATAGATAGTCATTGAATAAATAAAGATGTGGTTTTTTCTCACCCAAAACCCTGTTTAGAAAACTTTTTACTAAACAGATAACCTAAAATATTCTCTAGGAATGTATATTTAAATGATTGGAGTGCAGAGATGAACTGAAAACAAAAATTCCCATAAGTTAGGACTACTTGGGATACATACAAATGTTATTCTCAGGTGCATGTTTTGTCAGATAAATTGTGTAGAGGGGAGAATTTCAGCCATTGCCAATGCCATTGTTTGACAATCATTCCTAGTTATCTATAAACTAATTGTTTTGTAATGGATACTATTAACAGGAGTAATTGAAATACAAGGAATATTTGTGCTTACATCTGATTCTTTATGTGCTTCTTTGTCTGCCCTTGTTCTGTCTGCCACCTGCTTGTAGTACACTGCCAGGGAGGAGGTTAAATTGATAATTACATGCATAGAGGTTTGTCTATCCTTTAAATTAAGTAGGAAACTGAGCTTTAGTAGGAAATTTAACTTTAAGTAAGCTTGGACACACCAAAGCACACACACGCACCACCAGGATGAATGTCTTTTGTGTTTGTTAATAAAAGCTTATTGAATTAATTTAAAAATAACTGTCTAACATTTGTAACAAAATTCCATTTGACCAAATTAGCATTACACCTTAATGAAAGCTCATTTTAATTTTTGCCTTTTTAACAAAAAATTGTGTCAGATCTGTTTTAGATCTGTTCTAGAGATGATGATAAGGCCTTACACCCGTTTGATAAAAAATAATATTTTCTAATGTTTAAAACTTGCCCAAGAGTTTGATATCTCAGAAGTAAATAAGAACATAAGAATGTAAGTTAATAATTTTATAAATTGAATAAAAAATTATAGTAGGCCAACAATTTGAGACTCACTGTACGCTACATCCTTGTCAACAGGAGCACCATCTATCCCCATGGTGTGTCTGTGCCCAAGGGCCATAACTGAGAACACATGGCGGTTTAGTGTGCCCAGCATAAAGAATGCCAGACTCTGTGAACAAAAAAAATATTTTTTTCTCTTATTCTAAAATTCCATGAACTAAGTGAAAAATCATAAGCATTTAATAGAAGAGTGAACAAACATGGAAATTTTAATGAAACAGTGAATAAACATGGATATTATAAGAGTTAGTAAACAAGGACATTTTTAGAAGTGAAAAAACATGGACATTTTATAAGGTGAGAATAAACACATTGCAGTAATAGAAAGTAAAAATAAACATTTTCCTATCAATGCTCAAGCATGAATCTTTTATATCAAGAAGTCAATAAACATGGACAAATAATTGACAAATGGATTAATACGGACATTGTAAAAAAATTAAGCAAATGTGGACTTGTTAGTAAAAAAAAAGCACATAAACAACGTGCCTGCAGCTCATCGGGTGCACAGCCAACTCCGTTGTTCAACATGGTGGCCAGAGTGAACATGGCATCATCATTGCCCAAACAGGCAGCTTGTCTCAACAGGTGAACCACTCGACTGGCATAACGCAGCCCCTTCACCCTCTGTCATTAGAAATGATAATGGTGAACATTTAAAATATTTCCAAGGTAGCTATTAAGAAATAAATATCTACAGATGGGTAAAAATTCTCCCGATGAAACTTAATTTCTGAGAAGGCCAGTAATAAAATAGCAACAAGTTTGTTTTTTTACCGTGAAAATCTGGAAGCTGTGTCATGGATCTTAAGATTATTTCATTCAACGCTATATAAAAACAACTTTTCAATAGTTCCCCTGAATAATTTGATAGGCAATTTCCTGTACTAACCACAATCTCAGTTGCGTTGTCAATTAGCCCCACAGAGATATTATGAAAAACGTTCTTGGTCTCCTCAGTCTTGAAGCTCCTGGAGTAAGCCTCCAGATCCCCATGCAAGAAATTCTTGGACAGGCTGTGAGTGGACACAACCCTCTGGAGCAGACGGCTGACATGCCGGTGGTGGCGGAGGCTGTAAGGATGCTTCAAGGGACAGGTTGTGATGTCCTCGGGTTGGTGCAGGTACCTGGAAAATAACAGGTAGGCCAGGTGGGGGCAGCAGTCTGCAGATATAAAATAGTTCATTTTCGGGAATTAAAAACTATATTGAACTGAGAATAGTTTTCAGTGTTCTAGAAATAGATTTCTTCTGGTACATGCATCGTATTAAATTATGTAGATCTAACATTCCTATGTGACACATTTACAGAAAAAAGGATTCCAAAAACCAACAATCGCTTTCAAAATACAGTCGAACCCACTTACCTCAAGCTCGGTTAGCTCGACCACCCCACTAACTCGACGTTTTTTATTGGAACCGCCAAATTCTCTCTTTGTCTTAGCATTTTTTCATCGGCTATTTCGATTTTTCTAAGTCGCCGAAACCTAGTACCTCGAGCACAAAAGAGGGCCAAATTTGCAACTTAACTTGGTTAGCTCGATCCTCGTCGGTTGGCCTAGCAATGCACTCTGTCATTTTTAGTTCAAAACAGTGTTGACATCTCGCTTTTCTTCGAGACTTCCGGCTATTGTGTGATTCTACGAGATTACAATAAAAATCACCGGATGTTTTGCGAGTGTGAATTATAATTCGACGTGTATCCATGGAGTATGTATTCACCCGAGGTACTGGACAATCGCGTTAGAGGTCGTGAATCGTCTTTTATTTCGCAGTGCATGTTATATTATTATTAAACTTAATTCATTTTCTGATGCATTAATCATTTTATTTTTTAAGATAAACGAATATCTTTAGAAATGAAAATAAAGGTTTGTATCGAGAATCGACAGTGGTTTTTATATAATTATATAAAAAATTATTATTCTTTTAAGTTTGTTGTTGTTGCTTTGTTACCAGTAAGATACGTGACTGTGACACTAACACGCGCGTGACGATGAAATGAAATCATTTCTGATAAGGAATGATTTTTTTAAAAATTCGCTTAGACTTATTTGCCGGCCGAGGTCTAACACAGTGACAGTACACACAGCCCACAGCATGCTGTGATCAACGGTCAAGGCCACAATAGTTTTATTTATATTACAAGTTTGATTGACTGAGGAAATTCTAGAACGTTCTGATAGTTAAGTAACAGCACGTCAAAAGCATTAAACTTAAAATAACCATATTGATTTGTTTATTTGTATTTTAAATTCGCTGATACGACGGCAAACGCGAGCGGCTGTGACACGGCGAAGCGTAAACTTTGACCTTTTAGCGCATGCGCAGACAATTATTAACTGGTAACTTATTTTTCATTAAATGGAATCGAAACATGACAGAGACGTAATCAAAGTCCTTTACTTCGGCATAAATATATATGCATGTGTATATATATGTATAAATATATATATAAAAATTCCCGATTAGTCATAACTTTTCCCGACTTTCAAGGCCGAGAATTTATTTTTAAGAATTCCCGACTTTTTCCCGTTTTCCTGAGTGGGAACCATGGTTATATTTAAATTTTAAACGGTCCTTAAAAACGAACGGTCATTACAACCTTAGGAAAGAGTGAAGAAATATTAGAGTTCCGATACGATTCCGATTAATCATCCCATCATTAATTAACGCTAACTAATTAATCATGTACATAAAGAAATTTCAAGCACATGTTAATATTTTGCCTCCATATTGGTTTTCGTTTTAACTCGATCATCGGTTATCTCGACGCCATTTTTCATACCCCAACGCCGTCGACTTAAGCGGTTTCGACTGTAATAGAATTAAGCTTCCCTAGCACAAACTTGATCTTTGCTCAAAAATCAAACCTGGTCTTTGATTAAGCACATATCTCCTGTATTTTTGATACACATCTACAGCAGAGTCCATCCAAGACAAAAAGTTCTCACACTTTTCCTTCCTTCTGGTCAGGTGAAGCTCAAACATAGGATGCAACGCACTGGGCAGACCGAGCTGTGGACAAAGCAAGTTGTTTTTTTAAAATGTGAAATGTATATTTTATTAAGTTATATTTTCAGAATGGAGGAGTTGTTAAATTAATTTTACATGCAGAATTAATATACACAATGATGGTCTTGTTACAGTGATTACAGATAGAATGGTGGTAGTTTTTTTTTACAGACTCCGTACATAGCCATAGACTTTTTACACTGATTGACTTGTTACACAAACATAACTACTGGGGTTAAAGGCTGCTTCTTTACCTTGTTAGGAGTCAATGCCCTGCGTCTGTGATAGACCACCCGGCCCATGTAACCAACAAATGTGCCCATCGTCCAGTCTTTGCCGCCAATAGACAACAAGCCTTCTGTATCGTCAACAAACATATCCTCTGAGCTGAAGGATTATGAAATCAAAACTCAGCTTATAAATTTTAGAATGATTACAGAATTATTAAACTTACTGATATATATACCCACTTGATCAAGATATTTTAGCTTTAAAATGAAGTCAGGTGGTTTTTAATTACGTAGCAATATGCATTCTATGTGATTGTCTCTGGTGTGGTCATCCTTATTGTTAATATTCTTTATCATTGCTATACTTATTATTATGAACATCTTCATAGTTACTGTCTTTTTTGTGAATGTCTTTATCCTCAACAGAAAATAAAATGCAGGGGCTAGTAATGAGTTTTTTTACAACTGTCAAAAATATACATATATTTATAGTTCCAGGAAACTCGTTCTTAAAAAGTGTTTTATTGTGATAGATGGATGGATTGAGTCTGGTAAGCACCCATGGATGACATGAATTGTTGATGAAAACATTCACAGATATTACAGTGAAACTTTTGGAATTATACTATATTGCTTAAATTTCTTCATGTTAAATTCAAAAGAAAACTAATTAAACAACCCAAGAGTCAAATGATTATATATTTTTTATTCCTATGCTTAAGATTAAACTCACTATGTGTGAGATGTCCAGAATCCATCCTTTAAATCAGGTCCGTAATTGACATGCAGCAGCCACTATAATACAAGAAATATTACCACATCAATCTTTTTTTAAAATAATTATATTCTTTGAGATCACATTTATAATTTAAGTTTTACATAATAAAAAAGTCAAGGTATTAATTCTTTTAAAGGTGATGAATTAAAATTATCTAACATTTTAAAATTAAATGTGAAACAATATTGTCCAATTCATTTTTCAGAATGTTTAAGATATGATCACTATAAAGTTTTTATTGGCTTGTTATGACGAACAGCTTTTCTGTTTTTAAAGCTAATGTATGTAAGGATGCTTTCAAGCTCCTTAAAGCAAACAGACAAGGAAACAAGGACAATGATTTTGGTGATAAATGCTCTCTTCAAATTCAAATTAAAAACTTTTTTATGGGAGATTCTGATGTAGGAATAACAGGAAAAAGATTTTTAAAGCCTTACTGTCCGGTGATGTAATGTAAACACCAACCGAGTCCATATGTTTCTGGGAACAACATCTGTGGACTTCATAGCAATGTAGCCATTGGCCCCCTTCACATCTATTTGGATATTACCTGGATTAAGTCCAAAATAAATATATTAAGAGAGGGAGGTAATACCATCCAGGGAGGTAATACCAGTTCTTTAAAAAAAAGAAAACTATTACTGAGTTATACCTATTGGACATGAAAGTGTCACACTGTTAGGAGCATTTGTATCTATTTTTATTATTACTCTGCTTTCTTTTGAATTTTTTAATATTAAAGATTGAAAGACCTTTTCTCTCACTTTTTTATGATGTGATACCAAAGGGGCCATCCATATATTACATACACACAAAAAATTTTTTTGTACCCCTGTTGCATCCCGTACATTTTTGGGATCCATGCGTAAGCACAAATTCGTTCAGTATTGGTTTTACTCTTTGAAGCAGTCCATAAATGACGTCACACGCCTAAAAAGGGGTCGGGGGAAGGGGTCACGCATTTCTGACGAGGGGGAGGGGGTGTTTAAGAAATGTAACGTCACATCAAAATGCGCACTAAAATATTTGAAAATGCATCTTTTTTCCTTTTTTTTTAATTTGGGGGGGGTGGTGTCAAAGCTTTAGGGCTGTCCATTAATGACGTCCTGCGATTATGGCAGATTTTCATCCCCCCCCCCACACGTCACGCGTCGTCACTAAAAGTGTAGACCCCCCTCCCTTCTTTTCCAATATTACGTCACAAAAATGCCCCTTCCGCCCAAAAAATTTTTTTTTAATTTGATTATTAGCATGTTTCAAATCATTTTTTTGTCATTTAAGTTTAAGTATGTATTTAGTGTAAGATTGCACTTTAATATTGTAAGACGCCCATGTAAAACGTCATTGAATAAATTGTAAACAATCAAATATTTAAGTGCTACTTTTATTTTAAGTTACTCGTTTTGATGTGATATTTCTTAAACTACCCCCCTCCCCTTCGTCACAAATGGTTGACCCCCTCCCCCCTCTAGGTGTGTAACATCATTTACGGACGGCCCCGCCGTCCATAAATGACATCAAGTGATTTTGGCAGATTTTTCTATCCCTCTCCCCCCTCGTCACAAAAACTTATACCACCCCCTCCAATATGACCTCACAAACCTTTGGCCCCCCACCCCCCTATAACAGCTGTATTTGAAAAAGAGTATGTTTAAAATGACTTTTTTTGTCATTTAAGTATTTATTTAGTGTAGGCCTGCATTCTAATATCGTAACACGTGTGAAGTCATGTAAAACACCACGTAACAAATCAAATATTTAAGTGGAACTTTTATTTAAGTTGCGAGTTTTGATCTGACATCACATTTCTCTAACACTCTAACATCCCCCTCCCCCACATCACAAATATGTAGGACCCCCCCCCCTTTTCCCCTAGGTGCATGAAATCGCCGTCCCGTTGTGTGTTTATAACGGCTGAGGCACCTGTGGGCGAAAGAGAAACTTCATCTAATTTCAAGAAATGGAAATATAAATCTGACAGATATATTTTGGTAATGTGTAAATTACTGTAAAAGTTTGGTCTGAATCAAATGTTAATTACTTCTAAGTAATTAAAAGTTCAAAATTTTGTTTGCAAATAAATTATAAAACATTATTGCATATCAGTCTTGACTCAGTCGGTCTCGAATGCCATTTGCAGCCACAGCGGTTTACGTTACTATGCTTAGTATTATGCAAATTAAATTTGTTGTGCGTAAGTACACATTCAATGGAGACGTACGCATGCATCAGCAAAATGTCGTTAATTTAAGATCCCCCCTCCTTGCGTGCGTAATATATGGATGGCCCCATAGACACCAAGTAATTCTGTTTAAGATAATCTATTATTGTTTTTTTTAATAGAAATTATGAAAGATCTTAAACATAAAATTCTTAAAAATCGTTAAATGTTTTAATTAAATTAAGAGATCAATTTTCTGTTAAATAAAATGTAAATTTTATTGGTGTCATTATGCACCATGTTTTTACTGCCCCCATATCTGCTACACACCATGATTGTGAAATGGTTACACACCATGTCTGTTGATCAACAAGGAAGGAGTATACAATGTCCCTTCTCTATCCATGTGTAGAAACAGGCCACAGGCTTCTGCTGGGGACATGTAGTACATGGGACAATAATCCACCACATACACCCAAATCTCAATGGTCAGTCTGAAAAATAAAGAGTAGAAAAGAGTGTTTGTGTATACAAATACAATATACTTGCTTATATGTTTGTCATTTTAATAATTTTGCACTATTTTCATTAATTACAATTTAAAAAGCAAAAGTATCATTCCCTCTTCAGTGTTTTTTTGGGGGGTTTATATTTAAGATTTTGCAAGGACAACATATGTCTAAAGTAATTATTTTTTATATTGATATCAAACTAGGATTACTTCACTAATTTAAAATCAAATTCCATGATTTTTCAAGGCAAAAATAGAAAATTACAGGACATTTTTTTTTAAAATTGAAGATTATAATTCATTCACTAAATATAAGATATCTGGTTTCATAGAGGGGGAGAAAAAAAACGTAAACCACAAATTTTGTACATCCAATCCTCGTGAAAAATAAGTTTCCTGGATATTTAAGAAGACATTTTGTAATTTAAGGAGACATTTTGTAATTTAAGGAGTTTTCCAGGATTTCAAATTGTTTTTTCAAATGTCAGAAGATTTCCAGAACATCCTGTAACTGTATTTACAAGAGGGTGTAGAAACTCTGTCAAACACCTACTGTGGGGAATAAAGTTTCTGTTTTCTGTCATTTTCCAGCTCTGGGATCTTAAAAGGCGACAGTTCTCTGATGATGCTGTATGCATAACCATTAAATACAACAGGATAGTTCAGCAATGTTACACTTTCTGGAAGAAGAAATTTATGGATAATCATAGAGAAAAATAAAATTCACATTTTTCAATTAACAAAAAACATTTTAACTATCAAAAGGTAAGATAACATAAATATAATTTTAATAAAGAAAAAAATGCGAAAAGCAATCTACCATTGGACCTATAATGGTCCATTATATTATTATTTTATTTTTTACTACTAAAGTCTCAATGGCTGCCGAGTCTTCTTTCGAGAAAAAATTATTTACAACCTTTCTCTGCAGGACAAAACTGTTGATCTGAGAAAACTGGTAAGCGCTGAATATATTGCCATATCCAAACTGTGCACTTAGGTTGTTTGTATGGCCTTGAATATGGCGGCAATACAGAAACTTTGTAGAAGTCCCGACCTTTGGCACTGAAAGGAATGCAATGAACTTGATAAATTGCTTATTTAGTGTTAGTGATAATTTTGTGTGATATTCTAAAGAAAATTTTTTTAATAACTTGATGGCTCAAAATAAAAAAGTGAGTTTGCTGGGATTAAAATTAATGCCCAGAAGTTAGGACTCAGGACCCCATTTAATAAAATTAATTTTAATGCAGCAGTGATGATAAATGCACCATGGCCATGGCATATATAGGCTACTGAAATTAGTTGTAATTTTAATTACATTTTATTTGTATCATAGGTCCTTTGGTCTCCTTCTATGTTACAGGGCTATAAAGTGCATCTGACAGCGACACCTGTCATGTTTATTCTTAGCTTTACTTTCAGGTAACTGCCTTTCACAGGAGACTGTGCTAAGAATACTAAGATTATTTATGTGTAGATTTCTAGTCGAATTTTGGGATGAGCACATTTGAAATAACTGGTAGATTCTGTTCACTACAGCTCAAGTTGCAAAATGTTTCACTTACTTACTATGATTGGGGCCATCCATAAGGTACGTGACGCTATTTTTTAAAACCATTTTTACCCCCCCCCCGGTCATAAATCTTGCCCCCCTCGCTCACCCCCCCCCTAAAGTGGCTAAAGTATGTCACACTTTCAAATTTAACAAAATGTGTATTAAAAATAATTCAAATTTTATCTAAAATACACGTGAAGTCACACATGGCCTGACCCCCCCCCCTGTCACAATTTCGTACACCCCTCCGGGTCCTGAGCGTGACGTACTTTATGGACGGCCCAATTCATGAACTTGGTCTTTTATTAATTTATTATGATTATGTCACACTCAGAGTAAATGTGAGCCCAAAATTTAAACTACTAATAGTAGTAAGGCAAGTAAGCCGTAGACGGCCTAGTCTTTAAGACATCAGGCCCTTGCCTAGCCTTACTATATTACTAACAATACTAACATTTCTAAATTTAAGTGTTACACTTACACTTGGGTTTTAATTTTTAAAATTTTTTAAAGGATGTTACAAGAGGCAGGGTCCGGCAGGGATATAATTTTTTAAGACACTTCAGGCAGACTTCTGGGTCAAGAATATTATTCTTCATCACTTTAAACTTATTTGCTAATTTGTTTTTAAATTAAAAGCTAGTAACTTACTTTCCTAATGATTCTCCGTCGTACTGTCTAGACCAGGCGATTCGATCTACTAACCAAACCCGCACCTTTGACCAGTTCACCATCCAGACGACGTCTGCTTTATTGAAAAAATCTGGCCTATAAAGTAGTGAATCCGGCAACCTGATACGAATTGACTTTGTTTTAGGTTTCCCTGTTTTATTGGAGAAAAGAAACAGTTGTGTAAAATTAAATATACATATATATCCCTTTCTAACACAACAGGAATAACATCTACTATGTCAAATCGAGTGAAGAGGGTGGTGGGACTATGTTTTTTTTAACCCAATCTATAATTAAATTAATATCGTATAATTTATCGCTCAAATTTAAATTATTCTAATTATAATAATTTGTGATAAATTGATTTTGATACATAAGCGTTCCTTAAAGAAAAAAATATATGTATTAAAAATTATCTTGAAAATAATTATTAGTTTGATCAAAATAAAATAATTGTGTCGGCGCTGGAAAGAGGTGGGGATGTCATTGACTTTTTTAAAAAATATCTTTTTTAAACAAGCTGACATTGCTCGCTAGCTATTCTTTTAAGATAGATCTATATTATTTTAAAAATATTTTCTCCGTTAAATATATTTGATTTTAAAAACATTTCTTGTTAACAAAATTCCCGGAAACATATATTTTGGTTGATTTTTTTTTAACATATAGTTACCGAGCGCACAATTCACTTACCAGTTTGGGTGATAAATTTTTAAGTCTATGCCCTTTGTGGACCCACAATTAAACTATTAACCGTAAACCTAACTTAAGTCTTAAAGTTGACTTTCGTTCAAGTTGTAACTATCATTACCCAATACATTTGACATAAAATGTCGCCTGTCGATATGAAGAACAACGTACTAGTACCATTGCATTCTTGCATATTCTCCGCTTACCGCCCTCCCTCCCCCAAATCCAGCCTACGCCATTGATTGGATAAGTCTGTTACGTTGGCTGCTCGTTCATAACCGACAAAACAAAAGGAGCAATAATAAGGAAATCTAAAAACCACACATCTCGCAAATCTGATATTTGAAAATAATGACTACTCAGGGCGCTCAATCATGTGATGAAGTCTTTCACATACGTAACAAAAAATAATATAAAAATCATCACCACGTTCTTAGTAATTTAGTAATAAACACATCCCTTTGACTATAATAAATTTATTAGTTGGAAAGCCTCACCTTCTGTCCCTTGACCTTTGCACCGCCACGACCTTGAAAATACGGTCACATAATTGTCCGAGTCTAGAGGCATGACCGTGAAATCGACCACGACGATGGCGTCATCTTCACACATGTACTGAACCACCACCCTGCTGGCGGGGCTGAGAACGGACGGCGCCTCGACCACCCGCACCGAGTTGACCGTGTGCTCCACGGGCTGTTGTTCAACAGCCTGCTGTGTGTGTACCTGTATCTGGTACGTAACATAAACATAATTTGGTGATTTTTCAAGCTGTATCTGATACATTAACATTTGAAAGTTTGTTTGTTTGTTTGTTTCTTTTTTTTTAAATGTAGTTGAATAAATTTAATTAATGGACAATTGTATTTTTTTAATATTCCATTTGTTTATTTGACTTTTTTGTAGTTGTTGTTTTTTTAAACTGCAGTAGGGTATTAGTCAAACAACTCATGATGGTCTAAGCAGAGGCGTCACTAGGGTTGGTGTCACCCAGTGCGGTAGCTCATGGTGTCACCCCCTCACGACTTACCCCATAGACCTCCCCCGAATATGCCAGTGCAAAATAACCGGAACATACAGAATTTTGTACTTTGGTGTCACCCATTGTGATGGTGTCACCCGGTGCAGTCCACACCCCCATGCACACCTCCTGGTGACGCCTCTGGGTCTAAGTTAGTCAAAGACACCCAGTAGTTTAGCAATGTTAGAGCCCCCGGGAAGGGCCTATAATCACCCCCTCCCCAAAGCCCCCCACCTTGGCATAAAAGATAAAGTGCCTTAGGGGCCGTCCATAAAGTACGTCACGCTATTTTGGACCATTTTTAACTCCCCCCCCTGTCACAAATCTTGGACCCCCCCCCCTAAAGTACGTCACACTTTCGAACAAAAGGTTGTTTTTAATTAACAAAATAATTAAAATTTATTATAAAACACCGTGACCTCACACATGGCCGGACAAACTGTCACAAACTGTCACACTTTCTTACACCCCTCCCCCCTCAGGAGCGTAACGTACTTTATGGACGGCCCCTAATCTGAAAGGGACACCCCTCAATGGAAACATCAACATTACGTCCGGGGTTAATGCCCCTCCTCACCACCGTCCATACTCCAGTTAACTCATCTTAAAGATTTGCGCTAAAGCGTCACTAGGGTTGGTATCACTCAGTGCGGTATAGTTCAAGGTGTCACCACCTCACGACTTACCCCATAGACCTCCTCTGAGTCTGCCAGTGCCAAACAACGGGAAAATACAGCACTTTACATTTTGATGTCACCCCTTGTGATGGTGTCACCCGATGCGGTCCTCACTACTCCCCACCCCCAGTGACGCCTAGTGACGCCACCGAATTTGCGGATCTTTTAATTTTAACTAAACTCACCAAGTTACGATAAAGTATTAGAGTTCTCTTTATTAACATGTTCAGAAATCACCACAACACCCAAAATGGACGATATGTGCTTGTGTGTGTGCGCATTTATATACTTTTATGGGGTTTTTTTTACGTCCCAATAATTTTCTCACCTGCTCGTTGGTTTGGGTAAACCTCACTTCTAAAACTACAATGATTACGAGTAGCAGCTTCATCTTCTATCACACAGATCACCGTCTTTTTGATGTTGTAATTTTTGTAAGCAAAGCGCAGACTTGACAGTTTGAAGTTAGATTAACGTTATAGTTTTCAGCGTCTTTATAAATAATAATAATAACATTAAAATCCAGCGAATCACAACAAAAAATAAATAAGTTAATCTCAAGGTTTCGGAAAAAAAGTTTTACTTAGTTTGGATAGATTATTTCACATCTCATCAATGATAAACAAAGCAGTAAGAATTCCACCGTTTAAAATTCTTGTTTTTTTTAAAAGAAAAAAAGAAAAATTAAAGTGTTTTCCGATGGGTTTTTCGTTTAAAGTGTCAATTGATAAAACACTGGAGCTAAACACGATAGCTGCACAGCAAAGCGGTCGTTGACGTTCAAGAAGAATCTTTGTCTTCAATGCCTGATGGTACACCGCGACAATATCATCCAAGAAAATTAAGGACAACACAGCAGCACATGAGAAACGTTTGTTATCAATGGACGTGGAAAGGGTTTGCTTTGAAAAAAAAAGTGTGTGTCTGTATTTGCGTGCTGTGCAGACCTCAGTACGACATACTTCTTTACACGTAGTCAAGAGATTAACATCAATACAGTGGGGAGAAGGGGGGGGGAGAGGCAGGCTGGGTGGTTTTCAGGGATTAACTGCTTACTTACAATCAATAGCAACACGTTTTTTTTAATACAAAAAATTATACAACCGACACACGTGTGAACATCTTATCGTTAAAGCTTTTTTCACTAACTGGCTTGAATTCTTTCACCAACTGGCTTGAATTCTTTCACTAACTGGCTTGAATTCTTTCACTAACTGGCTTGAATTCTTTCACTAACTGGCTTGAATTCTTTCACTAACTGGCTTGAATTCTTTCACTAACTGGCTTGAATTCTTTCACCAACTGGCTTGAATTCTTTCACTAACTGGCTTGAATTCTTTCACTAACTGGCTTGAATTCTTTCACTAACTGGCTTGAATTCTTTCACCAACTGGCTTGAATTCTTTCACTAACTGGCTTGAATTCTTTCACTAACTGGCTTGAATTCTTTCACTAACTGGCTTGAATTCTTTCACCAACTGGCTTGAATTCTTTCACCAACTGGCTTGAATTCTTTCACTAACTGGCTTGAATTCTTTCACTAACTGGCTTGAATTCTTTCACTAACTGGCTTGAATTCTTTCACTAACTGGCTTGAATTCTTTCACTAACTGGCTTGAATTCTTTCACTAACTGGCTTGAATTCTTTCACTAACTGGCTTGAATTCTTTCACTAACTGGCTTGAATTCTTTCACTAACTGGCTTGAATTCTTTCACTAACTGGCTTGAATTCTTTCACTAACTGGCTTGAATTCTTTCACTAACTGGCTTGAATTCTTTCACTAACTGGCTTGAATTCTTTCACTAACTGGCTTGAATTCTTTCACTAACTGGCTTGAATTCTTTCACTAACTGGCTTGAATTCTTTCACTAACTGGCTTGAATTCTTTCACTAACTGGCTTGAATTCTTTCACTAACTGGCTTGAATTCTTTCACTAACTGGCTTGAATTCTTTCACTAACTGGCTTGAATTCTTTCACTAACTGGCTTGAATTCTTTCACTAACTGGCTTGAATTCTTTCACTAACTGGCTTGAATTCTTTCACTAACTGGCTTGAATTCTTTCACTAACTGGCTTGAATTCTTTCACTAACTGGCTTGAATTCTTTCACTAACTGGCTTGAATTCTTTCACTAACTGGCTTGAATTCTTTCACTAACTGGCTTGAATTCTTTCACTAACTGGCTTGAATTCTTTCACTAACTGGCTTGAATTCTTTCACTAACTGGCTTGAATTCTTTCACTAACTGGCTTGAATTCTTTCACTAACTGGCTTGAATTCTTTCACTAACTGGCTTGAATTCTTTCACTAACTGGCTTGAATTCTTTCACTAACTGGCTTGAATTCTTTCACTAACTGGCTTGAATTCTTTCACTAACTGGCTTGAATTCTTTCACTAACTGGCTTGAATTCTTTCACTAACTGGCTTGAATTCTTTCACCAACTGGCTTGAATTCTTTCACCAACTGGCTTGAATTCTTTCACTAACTGGCTTGAATTCTTTCACTAACTGGCTTGAATTCTTTCACTAACTGGCTTGAATTCTTTCACTAACTGGCTTGAATTCTTTCACTAACTGGCTTGAATTCTTTCACTAACTGGCTTGAATTCTTTCACTAACTGGCTTGAATTCTTTCACTAACTGGCTTGAATTCTTTCACTAACTGGCTTGAATTCTTTCACTAACTGGCTTGAATTCTTTCACTAACTGGCTTGAATTCTTTCACTAACTGGCTTGAATTCTTTCACTAACTGGCTTGAATTCTTTCACTAACTGGCTTGAATTCTTTCACTAACTGGCTTGAATTCTTTCACTAACTGGCTTGAATTCTTTCACCAACTGGCTTGAATTCTTTCACCAACTGGCTTGAATTCTTTCACTAACTGGCTTGAATTCTTTCACTAACTGGCTTGAATTCTTTCACTAACTGGCTTGAATTCTTTCACTAACTGGCTTGAATTCTTTCACTAACTGGCTTGAATTCTTTCACTAACTGGCTTGAATTCTTTCACTAACTGGCTTGAATTCTTTCACTAACTGGCTTGAATTCTTTCACTAACTGGCTTGAATTCTTTCACTAACTGGCTTGAATTCTTTCACTAACTGGCTTGAATTCTTTCACTAACTGGCTTGAATTCTTTCACTAACTGGCTTGAATTCTTTCACTAACTGGCTTGAATTCTTTCACTAACTGGCTTGAATTCTTTCACTAACTGGCTTGAATTCTTTCACTAACTGGCTTGAATTCTTTCACTAACTGGCTTGAATTCTTTCACTAACTGGCTTGAATTCTTTCACTAACTGGCTTGAATTCTTTCACTAACTGGCTTGAATTCTTTCACTAACTGGCTTGAATTCTTTCACTAACTGGCTTGAATTCTTTCACTAACTGGCTTGAATTCTTTCACTAACTGGCTTGAATTCTTTCACTAACTGGCTTGAATTCTTTCACTAACTGGCTTGAATTCTTTCACTAACTGGCTTGAATTCTTTCACTAACTGGCTTGAATTCTTTCACTAACTGGCTTGAATTCTTTCACTAACTGGCTTGAATTCTTTCACTAACTGGCTTACAATTTCACAATGAAAAACAAGTTTGAGTCATGTTATCATTTTTTAAAATTAAGTGAGAAAAGGACATTTAGAAAGAATGCCCAATGGCAGGAGCGAAGAGGGTGTACCACCAAAACTTAAGAGATAACGGCTCAAAAGCGGACTTAGACTTAGATGGATAGATGATGTAGAGAAAGATCTATAGAAACTGGGCGTCCAATCTTGGCGTAGAAAGTTAGAAAGGCATCAGTTAGGTCGGAGTGTAAAGAAGTGATGAGGCAGGCCGAAAGCCCCGCGTGGGCTGTAGCGCCACAGGGAGGGATGGAAGTAGAAGACAGACACATAAGCGTCGACGTAACCAGGGTGACATGAAAGTGGATGTCTCGGACAGCACCGTAGTTAGATTACACAAAACATGTTTTGAGACACAGCTCTTGTAACATGTAGGAATTTATTCTTTTTCAGGGGTCTGATAATGAAAATAAATGCACCCACACGACTATCTATATAAAGGACAGATAGAGGGAGAGATGGAGAGAGAGAGAGAGAAAGAGATACAAGTAAACGAATCTTGATGTGTCTCTACTCTCAAACCTATTTTGCATCTTTTTTTTAATATTTCGAGGCTCTCTTTCATTATCAAAGACAGTTTTCAAACTAACATAAATTATTTAATTTTCTTAGACTTAGAGCAGCCTTCCCTCCCCCAACACTAAATGAACGCTCGATACCAATTAGCACTACATTGACAGAATGCACGCCAACCAAACAATTTCAGTGTGCAACTATCAAGGCACTAAACAGTACAATACATGATATGAACACAGCTCAACGACGTCTGTCTGCCAACTCGTGGCGCGGGGAAACATCTGGAGCAGTAAAAGGAAAGATCGAAGTTGAATTTTGATTCAGGATGGGATTATAACCGATTAGTGCCCCCCCCCCAACCCTCCCTTTCTTAACCACTCACCTGCTCTCCACAACTTGCTTCACACTGCCGCTTTTCCTATCTTTTTTAAAAATTTAAACTTTTGGAAGGGATGATATGATATAGTTGTCATTAGTTCTGGCGTATTAGCTTAAAATCATATTTCTTATTTGAAGTTAAACCCTAACTAACCCCCTATACAAATATTTTTCTTACTTCCAGTGTGTACATCGATCAATGTTTAGTTGTTATCTTCTTCATTCGTCTGTTGTTTTGTTTGGTATTGAGAGTTAATATCGTGTGGTATTGAGAGTTAATATCGTGTGGTATTGAGAGTTAATATCGTGTGGTATTGAGAGTTAATATCGTGTGATATTGAGAGTTAATATCGTGTGGTATTGAGAGTTAATATCGTGTGGTATTGAGAGTTAATATCGTGTGATATTGAGAGTTAATATCGTGTGGTATTGAGAGTTAATATCGTGTGGTATTGAGAGTTAATATCGTGCACTGCCGCCTGATTCTTGTTATTGGAATCGTTTGCTTTATATGTTTTGTCATCGCATCTGTCAGTTCAAGTTTTCTCGTTATCGTCGTTTAGTTAACATCTTAAACAGCAACCCGTGTTTTCTTAGTATCGTGTAAATCGTTAATATCTTACCCGTATACAGCAACCCGTGTTTTCTTGGTATCGTGTAAATCGTTAATATCGTACCCGTACACAGCAGCCCGTGTTTTCTTGGTATCGTGTAAATCGTTAATATCGTACCCGTATACAGCAGCTCGTGTTTTCTTGGTATCGTGTAAATCGTTAATATCGTACCCGTATACAGCAACCCGTGTTTTCTTGGTATCGTGTAAATCGTTAATATCGTACCCGTATACAGCAGCCCGTGTTTTCTTGGTATCGTGTAAATCGTTAATATCGTACCCGTATACAGCAGCCCGTGTTTTCTTGGTATCGTGTAAATCGTTAATATCGTACCCGTATACAGCAACCCGTGTTTTCTTGGTATCGTGTAAATCGTTAATATCGTACCCGTATACAGCAGCCCGTGTTTTCTTGGTATCGTGTAAATCGTTAATATCGTACCCGTATACAGCAGCCCGTGTTTTCTTGGTATCGTGTAAATCGTTAATATCGTACCCGTATACAACAACCCGTGTTTTCTTGGTATCGTGTAAATCGTTAATATCGTACCCGTATACAGCAGCCCGTGTTTTCTTGGTATCGTGTAAATCGTTAATATCGTACCCGTATACAGCAGCCCGTGTTTTCTTGGTATCGTGTAAATCGTTAATATCGTACTCGAATACAGCAACCCGTGTTTTCTTGGTATCGTGTAAATCGTTAATATCGTACCCGTATACAGCAACCCGTGTTTTCTTGGTATCGTGTAAACCGTTAATATCGTACCCGTATACAGCAACCCGTGTTTTCTTGGTATCGTGTAAATCGTTAATATCGTAGCCGTATACAGCAGCCCGTGTTTTCTTGGTATCGTGTAAATCGTTAATATCGTACCCGTATACAGCAGCCCGTGTTTTCTTGGTATCGTGTAAATCGTTAATATCGTACCCGTATACAGCAGCCCGTGTTTTCTTGGTATCGTGTAAACCGTTAATATCGTACCCGTATACAGCAACCCGTGTTTTCTTGGTATCGTGTAAATCGTTAATATCGTACCCGTAAACAGGAACCCGTGTTTTCTTGGTATCGTGTAAATCGTTAATATCGTACCCGTATACAGCAGCCCGTGTTTTCTTGGTATCGTGTAAATCGTTAATATCGTACCCGTATACAGCAGCACGTGTTTTCTTGGTATCGTGTAAACCGTTAATATCGTACCCGTATACAGCAACCCGTGTTTTCTTGGTATCGTGTAAATCGTTAATATCGTACCCGTATACAGCAGCCCGTGTTTTCTTGGTATCGTCTAAATCGTTAATATCGTACCCGTACACAGCAGCCCGTGTTTTCTTGGTATCGTGTAAATCGTTAATATCTTACCCGTATACAGCAACCCGTGTTTTCTTGGTATCGTGTAAATCGTTAATATCGTACCCGTATACAGCAACCCGTGTTTTCTTGGTATCGTGTAAATCGTTAATATCGTACCCGTATACAGCAACCCGTGTTTTCTTGGTATCGTGTAAATCGTTAATATCGTACCCGTATACAGCAACCCGTGTTTTCTTGGTATCGTGTAAATCGTTAATATCGTAGCCGTATACAGCAGCCCGTATTTTCTTGGTATCGTGTAAATCGTTAATATCGTACCCGTATACAGCAGCCCGTGTTTTCTTGGTATCGTGTAAATCGTTAATATCGTACCCGTATACAGCAACCCGTGTTTTCTTGGTATCGTATAAATCGTTAATATCGTACCCGTATACAGCAACCCGTGTTTTCTTGGTATCGTGTAAACCGTTAATATCGTACCCGTATACAGCAACCCGTGTTTTCTTGGTATCGTGTAAATCGTTAATATCGTACCCGTATACAGCAACCCGTGTTTTCTTGGTATCGTGTAAATCGTTAATATCGTACCCGTATACAGCAGCCCGTGTTTTCTTGGTATCGTGTAAATCGTTAATATCGTACCCGTATACAGCAGCCCGTGTTTTCTTGGTATCGTATAAATCGTTAATATCGTACCCGTATACAGCAACCCGTGTTTTCTTGGTATCGTGTAAATCGTTAATATCGTAGCCGTATACAGCAGCCCGTGTTTCTTGGTATCGTGTAAATCGTTAATATCGTACCCGTATACAGCAGCCCGTGTTTCTTGGTATCGTGTAAATCGTTAATATCGTACCCGTATACAGCAACCCGTGTTTTCTTGGTATCGTGTAAATCGTTAATATCGTACCCGTATACAGCAACCCGTGTTTTCTTGGTATCGTGTAAATCATTAATATCGTAGCCGTATACAGCAGCCCGTGTTTTCTTGGTATCGTGTAAATCGTTAATATCGTACCCGTATACAGCAGCCCGTGTTTTTTCTTGGTATCGTGTAAATCGTTAATATCGTACCCGTATACAGCAGCCCGTGTTTTCTTGGTATCGTGTAAATCGTTAATATCGTACCCGTATACAGCAGCCCGTGTTTTCTTGGTATCGTGTAAATCGTTAATATCGTATCCGTATACAGCAGCCCGTGTTTTCTTGGTATCGTGTAAATCGTTAATATCGTACCCGTATACAGCAGCCCGTGTTTTCTTGGTATCGTGTAAACCGTTAATATCGTACCCGTATACAGCAACCCGTGTTTTCTTGGTATCGTGTAAATCGTTAATATCGTAGCCGTATACAGCAACCCGTGTTTTCTTGGTATCGTATAAATCGTTAATATCGTACCCGTATACAGCAACCCGTGTTTTCTTGGTATCGTGTAAATCGTTAATATCGTAGCCGTATACAGCAGCCCGTGTTTTCTTGGTATCGTGTAAATCGTTAATATCGTACCCGTATACAGCAACCCGTGTTTTCTTGGTATCGTGTAAATCGTTAATATCGTACCCGTATACAGCAACCCGTGTTTTCTTGGTATCGTGTAAATCGTTAATATCGTACCCGTATACAGCAGCCCATGTTTTCTTGGTATCGTGTAAATCGTTAATATCGTAGCCGTATACAGCAACCCGTGTTTTCTTGGTATCGTGTAAATCGTTAATATCGTACCTGTATACAGCAACCCGTGTTTTCTTTGTATCGTCTAAATCGTTAATATCGTACCCGTATACAGCAGCCCGTGTTTTCTTGGTATCGTGTAAATCGTTAATATCGGAGCCGTATACAGCAGCCCGTGTTTACTTGGTATCGTGTAAATCGTTAATATCGTACCCGTATACAGCAACCAGTGTTTTCTTGGTATCGTGTAAATCGTTAATATCGTACCCGTATACAGCAGCCCGTGTTTTCTTGGTATCGTGTAAATCGTTAATATTAATATCGTACCCGTATACAGCAGCCCGTGTTTTCTTGGTATCGTGTAAATCGTTAATATCGTACCCGTATACAGCAACCAGTGTTTTCTTGGTATCGTGTAAATCGTTAATATCGTACCCGTATACAGCAACCCGTGTTTTCTTGGTATCGTGTAAATCGTTAATATCGTACCCGTATACAGCAGCCCGTGTTTCTTGGTATCATGTAAATCGTTAATATCGTACCCGTATACAGCAGCCCATGTTTTCTTGGTATCGTGTAAATCGTTAATATCGTAGCCGTATACAGCAACCCGTGTTTTCTTGGTATCGTGTAAATCGTTAATATCGTATCCGTATACAGCAGCCCGTGTTTTCTTGGTATCGTGTAAATCGTTAATATCGTACCCGTATACAGCAGCCCGTGTTTTCTTGGTATCGTGTAAATCGTTAATATCGTACCCGTATACAGCAGCCCGTGTTTTCTTGGTATCGTGTAAATCGTTAATATCGTACCCGTATACAGCAGCCCGTGTTTTCTTGGTATCGTGTAAATCGTTAATATCGTACCCGTATACAGCAGCCCGTGTTTTCTTGGTATCGTGCGTAGCTCGATCTTTCGACTCTTGTTCTTCAGCGAACTTTGATCTGGTTGCATGCACAGAAAATCTTCTTATTTAAATGTATGTACTCTGCCAACATAATGCGTGGTAATATTTTGAAGAAAGGAAACATTAGGATTAACTGAACTGGTGGTCTTTTATGGAGACGATCGACAGCCCATGGTTAATCTTTAGTGGAAATAGTGGAATGATGTAGTTATTCAGGCCAGTAAAATGATTTGACAAAGCAGGGCCAGTGGAAGTATGCAGTAAAGTAGGCCAGTGGAAGTATGCAGTAAATTAGGCCAGTGGAAGTATGGATTAAAGTAGGCTAGTGGAAGTATGTTGAAAAGTAGGCCAGTGGATGTGTGGTAAAGTACGCCAGTGGATGTATGTGGTAAAGTAGGCCAGTGGACATTTGTGGTAAAGTAGGCCAGTGGATGGATGCGGTAAAGTAGGCCAGTGGATGTATGTGGTAAAGTAGGCCAGTGGAAGTATGTGGTAAAGTAGGCCAGTGGAAGTATGTAGTAAAGTAGGCCAGTGGAAGTATGCAGTAAAGTAGACCAGTGGAAGTATGCAGTAAAGTAGACCAGTCATTGATGTGGTTAAGTGCAATTGTAATTGTACACTACATTCAATGTTCCCTTTAAGGCTCGTTTGTCTGTGTGCAATATAAAACTTTGTGTGCAAAGTTGCACAGCATCCATTTTTGGTGCAATATTTTGCTGCATGGTAGTTTTAAACTTCTGTGCGGCGTCGGTCAGATATCTGCACGGCCACACAGCTTAAAGGGAACATTGACTGCATTACTCATATTTCAGAACTATTGATAAGAAATTGAAGTCTTATAATCAAATGAACTGTTATTTGCTTTGTAATAAATTAAATTTGCAGCATTAAATTTTTATGTCATTATATATACCAGTAGCAGCTAATAACATTATTTCTGTTACAATAATATCCTGTGTATTCTTAACTATAGTTAAATTTATGATTTAGTGGATTCCTAACTCTCCATATAAGTATTAGCCCACACCTTCATCACATTAAAAAAAATCGACCAGGAGCTCCAAAACAAGCAAATTCATTATTTCAGTAAAATTGCTAATTTTTGTTTAACCAAAGGGAGTTTACAATTACAAGTAAATACGTTTTAAAATCCCGGATACTCTCCCCTTAAATGACTAAGTGACGTATTATTTCTAGTTAAAAAATACCAGGGACTAAGTACATGTAGTAAGAGGTATCTATTTTTTTTTAATTTTGTTTTTTTTTGGGGTAGGAAAAAATTAAATTGAAATGACTTGTAATACATTTAGCAGGGGCTACTTCAATTTCAGCATTTTCAAAAAGATTACACAAATGTAGCTGAGGCTACATCTCCCACATGCTTCCATGAAATTTTATAACTAGAAGTATCCTTTTAGTACATGTACTACAAAATTACAGTATGTACACAATAGCAACAAGACGATCTTTTACCATTTAAAAAAAAAGAAAACAAAAAACAATTCAAAACTTATCAATTAAAATGGTGTAATTTTAATACAGTTCAACTCTTGTCCATTTGCTTTGAAGAATCGAAGTTGACAACTTTTGCTCTTTCGAAAATTGGTTAACAACATCACTACTGCGCAACAGTCTATTTCTCATAGATTTGAAATGTCCATCACTTATACAAACACAAGTATTGGGGAATAACCTAGGCATGTTAAAAGTGTATGTCCCAGTTTGTGGCTCCAGGTATCTTGTATCCAACGATGCCTCCCTTGCCAATGCACTCTCCAGCAAAGAACCAAAAAACTATCTCAGCCCCAACCAATGTGTTCAGCCATGCTTCCTGAAAATGTATAGAAGTAGAAGGAGCTGTGTCATTAAACAATAAAGATCACAGTGGCTAAACATTTTGGTTTCTTATAAAAAAAAATTAATAAACAGCAAAATTAGACAAACTATTTAGAAGTCGTATGCCCAGTGTGAGGTAATCTCACCCTTCTAAGCACCATTGTATATTCAAAACAAGTACTACTTTAAGTTTACTTTATAAAGCAAAAATTATCAACCAAACACTAAGTTGAAAGTTCCAATAATTATAGACAAGTTATTTAAGTTAAACCAAAAGATGTAAGGACCAATGTCAAGTACATTAACCGATAACCAAGTGATACCCGAAAGTAAGGTTAAGAACATTTTTTTTTGAGGACCAGTAAACCGTTAAAAAAACTGTCAGCAGTAGCCAGGTTTTTTTCCTTAGTTTTTAAAACCCACAAGAGAGGGTAACAAATTTAACAACCCTGACCCCGCCCCGTCGTATCCGTTGGCAACATTGTGTTTACCTCTCTTGTGCAAGCTTGTCAACTGATCAAATTTAAAAAAAAATTTAACAGAACCTGTCCCGATCTTAGGACTGGTTAACCGTTAACAACCTTACCTGAAAGTATGAAAAGAAATTGATTGCAGTCGCTAAGGCTTGACCTACCTTAACAGTGAGATGCCTCCACTGACGAGTTCTAGCGGACACAATCAATTTTTGGATCCCCACCTGAACTTCTGGTAGTTCTTTAACTGTAGGTGGGCGAAGCTCAACTTTAGCATATCTCCAGGCTGTGTTTAACCTGGGTTTGGCAAAGCCAAGAATGGCTATAAAAAGAAATGTTTCTGGTTAAGACTTTTGATGCTTAATACAGATATGGTATACATTTTATTTAAATATTGATGGCGTCTAATAATAGCCTAGTGTCCTTTTGCCTTTTCATTAAAAAGACCCCAAATTCCATATGTAGACAAAATCTACACCCTAGAAAATGATTACTGCCATTCAATATTTTGTCCTGAGTTTGGAAAATGGGAAGCTGTAGGAAAACTGATTGCCATTGAGTAGTTCAACATTGGTTTGCTTAAAATTAAAAGACAGAGCACAATATTTCTGTTGGGTCTAAGGCTTTATCCTAAATTTTAAAAACATTTTCTATTATACTTTAAAAATGTCTTTACTTCTTAACATTTATAAGGTGGGAAGAGGTAGTTAATTGAATTTGTGTAGGTTCATGTTATGATTACAATACAATAAACTGTACTACTATGATAAGCCAATAAAAGTAGAGAAAGTCATAAAATGTAAAATGTACAGACTAATAATTCTGAGGCAAAAATTAAGCCCAACCTGGCGTGGCCAAGTAATCAAGTAGTTTTTTTAAAAAAAATTACTCAATAATAATCATTATAATAACTCCAAAGATTAGGTTAGAGAAAGTGTTGTTCTATGACTCAAAATGGATGACTTAATTCTAAGTAAGCATACACCTAATAATGAAAAAAATCACAACACAAAATGAGAATTGAAATTCTGAAAGACTTTTGAGATTTCAATGAAATTAATAAATTGTCCTTTAAATGATCACAGAAAATCAAGGTGCATGACCAGAGTCTGTTTCCAGCAAAAGTGTGCTAAAGTTAAGTCCAATAATGGGTCAAGAGAAAAAGTACCCTGAAAACATTTTACTATTGGAAAAGGAAAAATGGGGGAAAGGGGGGGGGGAACGTCGTGTGCGCCGCAAAATTCAATAATTCTGGCGATTTGACGATTTAAAAATTATATGGTATTTAAGTAAATTCTATTTTATCATCACTGTTTACTCCGTAAGCTTTATAATTTTCTTATCAGACATCAATATTATTGTCTTATCAATATTATTGTCTTATCAATATTATTGTCTTATCAATATTATTGTCTTATCAATATTAATGTCTTATCAATATTATTGTTTTATCATTATTATTGTGTTATCAATATTATTGTGTTATCAATATTATTTTGTCTTATCAATATTATTGTCTTATCAATATTATTGTCTTATGAATATTATGGATTAATAAAATCAAAATGAGTGAATGATTTCCAATGGGTAAAATGAATTGCTTATATACATAAGTCATAACTCCTTCGCGTTTGTAACAGCTTGTTGGCGCAATCAATAGAATAAATGCGCCAACCGTAAATACTTAGTTTTCATTGGCCTATTTTTTTGTTTGCGTCTCAATAGCCTGTGGGCTATTAAGACTAGGGGTCTACCGATATATCGGCTGGCCGATATATCGGCACCGATATCTGGATATCGGCAATATCGGTATCGGTAGCATGTAAAGGTCCCGATATTGACGTCACCGATATTTCATAATAAGTGACATTTTGACCCCCCCCAAAAAAAAACAAACAAAAAACAACAACACGGAAACAAAAAAACTATCATTTAGATTTACAATATCTCGACAAATTAATATATCGACCCCGATACCGGTATTGAAATAGTCAAAAGAGTCCTAGTATTAATATGTGCAGCCACGATACAGTGTGCCATGTCCTTTGATATTGTTTAGGTATCGGCCGATTTTCGTATGCTCAGAAATACTGTGTAAATAGTGCCGATGCCAAGTATACCGTAATTGCTCTAATAAATGTATAACATGTAAACATTATGTTCACGTAATTGCTCTAATAGCAAAGATGCACGCAGAATCGCAGATGTCTAAAACATTTCGTTTCGTATGGAATAACAAAATGTACCGTGTGAAGACTTGTTGTCATTGGCAACCATTCAAGCTTCAGCCTCATTTTCACTCTATTACTGTTGTACTTTGTTCTCATTGTTTCATTCATAAAAGGTGGCCGTGTGCAAAACCCATTTAACTATTGGTTAGAATTAATAATTATGAGTCAAGGTTGAATTTTCAAAGGAGTACCTAATATGCTTCTACATTTTTATAAAGGACGGTTCGTTTTGTTATGAGTCCTATGTAGGTCATGAACTGGAACTTGTAAACACATCGGAAACTTCGTTTCGGGAGAAAAAAAATCGGTAATTTCCGCAAAACTGGATATCGGTAGACCCCTTAATTATAAAATATAAATAATTACGAGTGATAAATTTAAGAATGACGTCATCAAATATGACCACTGCTATTTTTGTCCTAACAAATACTCACATCGGCACTCATATCGGAAAAAAATATCGGTAATAGGGGGCCTATCGGCAAAAATGCTTATCGGTAGACCCCTAATATAAAATATAAATAATTAGGAGTGATGAATTTAAGAATGATGTCATCAAATAAGACCGCTGGTTTTTGTCCTTAAAATACCCTATCGGCACTCATATCGGAAAAAAATATAGGTAATATCGGCAAAAATGCGTATCGGTAGTCCCCTAATATTAAAGATAAATAATTACGAGTGATAAATTTTTAAATGACGTCATCAAATATGACCGCTGGTTTTTGTCCTAACAAATACTCATATCGGCAAAAAAAATATCGGTAATATCGTTATCGGCAATATCGGCAAAAAGGCATATCGGTAGACCCCTAATTAAGACGTTAGCGTCTCAATAGCCACTGCCAATAATAACAGTTGGCGACCTTGACCGTTGTTCACATCAAACGAGCACTGTGCGTTAGCTCTCGTACAGTGCCTCGACAACATTTTAAAAAATCATTCCTTAGCCGTAGGCGAAGTAAATTAATAGTGATGACGTATATATTATTTATATACCGGGATATGGAGAATGAGAAAGCGATTTGAAATCACCGTCGCTCGCGTTAGTCTTGTATGCTGCCCTGCATCTTAACCATAACACAACAAAAATGAACTCCGGGTAGTAAGATAATACGGGCTTATTGAAGTTGCGGTCAACCTGTCCTCATTAAACAGGACCGGTCCTGATCTGATGACCAGTTAACTTAACTTAACCATTAAAACCTTAATTGATTTATTACAATTATAATTGCATTGAGTGTTTAAGATGTTCTCTTTTATCGACCTTTTCAATAAGAAATTCCCCCTTTAATTCTTTAGCACATGAAACTTCAAGTAAGTTGGACATATTACGACGCACGTAACGTAGAAGACAGCAGCCGTAATTAGATTAAAAAAGCATATCGATAAATGGTTGATCTGAATATAACATGTTAAAAAATCAAATTGTAACTGCACCGGCACATGTGTCATGTTCATGATATATAAAGAAGTCGAGGTCTTCAGAAAATTAATATTCCCAATACTCAAATATAATGGATAAATAATCTACAATCTTACCATTCCCTTTACTTGTAAAATAAGTTACGACCTTCGCCATTTTCACTCTTGGTAGGCAAGGGTACAAATATATTTAGATGACGAACTCTTCTGTTTATAAAATTTGAAACAAAGTGTATACGTACACCACGGCGGTACACCCAGCATATAATCGTTTGTGGTCTGCGTAAAACGCTGCAGTGTATCTAGCTAAACTATTGACTAATGAATTTGGCCTTGGTACACTGCGGGGAAAAAATGGGCGATATCCTTACATTTAAGCCAAAAGGAGCGCTGCCAAACAATTTGATGGGTGCCCATTTAAAATACTCAACTTCAAATTCTATATTTCAGTATTTTATCTTTATAAATATATAGTAAAATAATTAGATTTATATTCTTCATGCACCCAAGCAGGCTCAAGTTTCCTTGTATAATCTGTAAATGTAGTCTGTATTACGTGTATTTAACTTTCAAATGTATTTAATAAAACTATATTTTGTGATAATGTTGTCAGTTTCCACTGCTCATACTTACAAATGACTAGAAGAAGAAATAAGTGTCGTTACTCGTTGATGAAGGAAGATTGTATAAAGAGTCAAACATTGTAGAGTATGTCTTAGAGACTTAGTAGACCAATAAATTCTGCATTGAATGAAAATTTAACAATCCCTTTTTTGAAAAGAGGTGGCAAATGTGAAAGCATCTGAACTGCCCGAAGACATAGACCAATTGTCCAGTAAGACAGATGGAAATAATATTATATTGACTTTCTCATGTATATAATGTATATATAAGTGTGTGTATAAATATATATATATATATACATTTGAATGTATATGTGAAGCTGTCCTACAAATCAACACCTAAGAGCTTAATTTCATACTTAACCAAACGCTGCGCATAGTTATTAATAAATATATCCCCGTCAATATTTTGTTTTCAGCCGCGGTAAACCTAGGCAACAACCCATAGGCTAGGTATACCACCGCGGTTTACCCAGGCTGAAAATTATAGATTCGCTAGGTAAACCGTCACTGTATACGTAGTGCCGGCCAACTTAAAATGTAAATTTCTTTCACAAAATGAGCTGTTCTCATTAAAAAAAGATCTAATTAATTATTTTTTCATACATTTTCGCATCCCCTCTATTTTTTAAACTAAAATAATTTGATTTATTATAATTATACTCAAGTTGATCATATTTTAAATTAGTAACTGTTTAAAAGTGACAATTCCATTTCTACATCTCTAATATCGGAGATTGAGATACACTGGCTCTGATGATAGGTTTCGACCAATGAGCGTTTAGAGTAAAGAGAAAGCCCGGTTGTGAACTACATAGTGTTGAAGTTGAATGAATATGTTTACCACAATCTTTAAAAAAAATTCTGCTTTTATTATTTAGCAATTTAAAGGGAGCATTTATTAGTTGATAATTTACGTAAGTAGTTTTAGAATATTCAGATTTTGACTTGAGTCATCGATTATGATAATTTAAATCAACTGATTACTGAAACTGAATGTGCTTCTGTGATGTCAGTGTCAGTGATCTGATGAGTGATGTGTAGCGAAACGGTACTTAAAACAAGAAGTCCCAATTACGCCCAATATCTCTCACAACTTATCTTATCTCTATCATCTAAAAATAAAAATGTATTCACAAATCATTATGATTATGAATTGCAATTGTGTAATGTTGAAATAAATTCGTTGATTTATATATTAATTAGGCCTATATATTATATAGTCATAGAACTACCAAATTTACTGACAGTAAAATCTCAGTAATTTACTGCTTTGATTTTGAATATTTTGATAATAATAATTTGATACTGATATTGAGAAAGTTTGAATTGAAGCAGTAAATAGTATTTTAAATAGTATACCATAAGTATAGTAAAGTTACGTAAAGTAAATACAATAAGTCAAATACTAATATTTTACAACTAACATTTTTTAGTTTAGTAGGTTTAGGTAGTCTAAACTGGGCTAAATTTTTATATTTAAAAAAAATCAACTGACAACTGTCAATGTTTTATATCAAATATTTACCCCATTTAAACAAGTTTTACTACTACTACTACTTAAAATAAAAGTTATTAAAAACTTAAATTTTTAGTCATAAAAATTTGGACCTAACTTAGTTATAAATTGTTTTATGATAAATTGAAGTATATTTTTGCGAATTTATTAGAAAACAGAGAACATCTGATGAAAAAAAAAGTGTTTCAAAGTCAAAATATCTTTCTAAGCAGTGAGGAAAAATTATTGAGCTCCCTTTGCAAGCCATCAACCTTCACCGCCATTCCTTTCTGGCTTGGGGGTCCAGAGACATTTGAACCTTCGACATTCTGTTTATCAGATAGGCACTCAAACCAACTTAGCTAGGGAGCAAATGAAATGATTGACCAAAGAATATGTAGCGCCTTTATTTTAGCAGTCTGTGGCAGTGATATTGTGAGACTCCTGCTGACTGCTGGACAAATCACCCTCAGTTTATGGGTGCGGTCACTGTAGATGCAGACACTTCTTAATTTTTCTTTTTATATCAATCTAATCTAATTATAATGAATGAAAAAATTAATTTTTTAGAATGAGTTGATCTCATTAAAACATTAACATTATTTCCATTTCTTTTCTTTTTTCCAGAACTAAACACTCAACCTGTCTTGAAAATTATTTTAGAAAGCAACAGTTTTCTAAATCTCATTTGTAAAGCAGTTAATGCAGGGATATTAAGACTAAAAAATGGATGTGGTATTGAGCTATGCAGACATGTACTTCTTCACACCCTATGTTTACCCGGAAACTTGGAAAGAAAATGATCCCTGGCGTCAAATTGCTTCACTTCTTGTCATTGCCAATGTGGGTGCCTATCTCCTTTACTTCATTGTTGCCTCTCTGAATTATTTTTTTATTTTTGACAAGAGGCTGCTAAAACATACTCAAATTTTAGAGGTAAGTTCCAACAAGTTTTAAAGAAATTGTTTGGTCATTTTTCCAGGTTTAATTTTTAAAATTGTTTTAGATAGATGTAAAGAGACCAAAAGATGGATTTCTATAACTTTTACCCTTGACGTCTGTTCATACATTCTCCACTATGAGTATAAGTCATGTTCTCATTTCAGAATCAAATACAGAAAGAAATTCTTTGCACAGTTATATCAGTCCCATTCATGAGCATTCCCACAGTGGCCATGTTCTTCTTGGAGGTCAGAGGTTACAGCAAACTCTATGATAACGTTGGAGACACCAGGATGGGTATGATGCATAACTTTAAAAATTTGTTTTCCTTACATGCATGTTGTTTTCATTTATTGTTAATGAAGATATGTAAATTACCCCATGATGCAGCAGGTCATAATTATCATATAAGAAATGTCTCATCATCATCAGTGGCGCTACAGCCCATGTAGGGCCCTGGCCTCCTCCACCACATCCTTCCATTAGGATCGATCGATGGCTTTCCTTCTCCATACCCGAACCCCCAGCTGTTGTAGGTCCGTTTTCACATCATCGATCCACCTCAGTCTTGGTCGTCCAGTGAGCCGTCTGCCCCCTGGTTTCTGCCTGTAAATAAGAAATGTCTCATGCATGTTTAATTTTATCTGCAGGCTATGTCGGTGTGTTTATCAGCATGTTTACATTTATTGCTTTCACTGACATGTGCATCTACTGGATCCACCGATTTCTTCACCATAAACATGTTTACAAGCACCTCCATAAACTTCACCACAAATGGAAGGTAAAAAAATATTCAACCGGAATGATCAATGTTGTTATTTTAAATCATTATTGTACGTTTATCGAAATGAAATATTTAAATGTATATGTTTCTTAAGTTCAATTTAATTTTTGTTCTGAATAACTGGGTCGCAGCAATATCATGTCCTCAATCAACCCCAAAACCTTTAAAATAAATGATACAAAAAGATCTATGACAGTATTATATTAAATGTTGAACTTAAGTTCAATTTAATTTTTGTTCTGAATAACTGGGTCGCAGCAATATCATGTCCTCAATCAACCCCAAAACCTTTAAAATAAATGATACAAAAAGATCTATGACAGTATTATATTAAATGTTACGTTTTTTAAGTGTATTCTATTTTGATGTAAACCAAGACAGTCAAAATATTTGTTAGATTCTGTTGATCATTTTTTCTCAGGTGCCCACGCCATTTGCCAGCCATGCCTTCCACCCACTGGATGGTTTCCTCCAGAGTCTCCCCTACCATATTTATCCATTTTTGTTTCCTCTCCACAAAGTAAGAAATCTAAAACTGACAGCATTTCAGAATCGCTGTTTTACATTTTCGAGTAGTGTCACTCTTACAAATGAATCACAATTTAATATTTTTAAAACAAAAACATTAACTAAGTTAGATTTCAAATTTTGTTGTTGTTGCTAGCAATGTTGTACACTATACAAATATTTTTCCCCAGGTTACCTACCTTGGTCTGTTTGTCTTTGTCAACATCTGGACGGTGTCCATTCATGACGGAAATTACCGGGTGCCTGAGAGCCTGAAGCCACTTGTAAATGGCAGCGCACACCATATGGACCACCACCTGTACTACAACTACAACTATGGCCAGTTTTTCACGCTGTGGGATAGAATCGGGGGCTCCTTCAGATACCCGAGCTCATTTGAGGGCTGTGGACCCATTGATCAGATTTTGGCAAAAGAGAGAGAAAACGCCTTGAAGAACGGCAACACAAACGGTGTCAAGAACGGCAATACAAACGGAGTCAAGAACGGCAATACAAACGGAGTCAAGAACGGAAACTTAAAGAAAAAAGAGTAGAATAGTTGAGTTTTGGTGACTGTTGTGATAGACAGTTCAGTTGTGGAACACTTTTAAATTTCCTGTCAAGGAATGAATGAAACTTGTTATTTAAGTGAGATAAAAGTTTTGTAACTCATTTTACAATATTTACATTTGTGAATGGAGGTATAAGTAAGTGCCTTTTTGTTTTTCTTATAGGAAAAATCTTGCAAACCCCACGCTTGCAAAACATTTTTAAAAAAGGTATTACTAGCAAAGCAAGTAAGTTACGCAACTGCCCAGAGGGTTCACAGGGGTTGGTATTGCCCAGTGCAGGAAGACCTAATAACAGAACTATTAAACTTGCTTTTATTAGCAATCACCGAAAGTATATTGGGCTAATTAAGCCTAAAGGTAATGAAGGACATAATAATAAAGAGAGAACAAAAAAAAATTAAGTAAATAAAATTGTCAGCATTCTCAACCTAAATTCCTGAAGAATTAAATTGAGTTTTATGTTACACTGTAAGGGCTGTAACTCTTTGCAGCCCACAACTCCCTAATTCCCCTAATGAGGCCACTGCATCTGCCTAACGTAATGTGAGTTTTCAGTGTGTTTAAATATTATTTAAGGCCTTAAACATTGAATGCAACTGTAAATTGATCTGTAATCTTTACTCAAAAAATAAGGCATTACATTAACCCATGACCAAGAAAGAAATGTGTAAACTTGCTGAAAGGATTAAGTATTCACTTTTATCATTTTTTATCAATCAAATAATTCTTTGAGAAATCCGTTCCTACTCCCAATCATCATGTCTATCCCATCTCTAATTGAAAGTGTGGATATAGTACATATATTATCTGTTCATATGTATTGAAAAACACATTTTTTATAAACAATGGCATTAACTTAGTAACTGAAACTTATTTAACTCATTAGCTCCTGAAGGGCTACTTCCGAATCTATTTCATATTCCGGACAAAAGGGAAGCAACTTCGTTAAGCTTTTGATTCCATTAGAGAAATGCTTTTATTTTCTAAAGATATTCATTTATCTTAAAAAATAAAATGTTTAATGCATCAAGAAATGAATTAAGTTTAATAATAATATAACATGCACTGCGAAATAATGAGGATTGAAGTCTGATAACGCGATTTTCGGCACCTCGGGTGAATACATACGCCATATAGACGCGTCAAACTAATTCACACATGGATCGAAAGTGAAAGAAGATAAAAACATCCGGTGCTGTTTATTGAAATCTCGCAGAATCACGCATTAGCCGGAAGTCTCGAGGAAAGCGAGATTTCGTGCTATTTTAAACTAAAAATACGATAGTGCGTCGCTTGGCGAACAGACGCATTTGGGCGCATCCGTACGGACCCCTATAAGGACGCATTTAGTCGCATCAGGAGCTAATGAGTTAAACATTGTTCAATAAGTTCATCCTTACGGATTAGACATTGAAGTACAGTCAGACCTCGCTAAGTCGAAAACCTACCTATATCGAATTAATTGTTAGTTCCCGGACAAATTCCATAAGACTAATGTATTTTAGATCTCCTTAGCTAGAAGATTTTGTGCCTTCCAACCTCCCTTAGTTGAATTTTTCAAGGCGTTTGGGTTATTATTCTGGGGCGACATTTTAGACCACGTGTTCCGTAGAGCCACGAAAATTCTATTTTTAGACCAAAAATGACCTAGACAAGAAAAAGGCTAGGCTGGAAGAAGGGTAACCAATCCTCGTCCCTTTGCTGCATGCTGTGACTCATTTTAAAAAGAAAAATCTTTCTCCCCTAATCCCACTGTGGAGGGAGTAAAGTCAGGGGAAGGGCTTGCTCAGTGGTGTCGGTATGTCAAAGCCTGGCTTCCTTTCATATGAAACATCAGACACCACCTCTCTTTCCTGTCAAGGCTTCTCGCTGGGATGGCTGTGGCCCCCCGTCTCCTCCTCCACATTGTCCTTCATTAATCTGCGGCTATTACACTTTTTTTTCCCTAACTCGAAAACTCCGTCAGTCTAATTTTTTTTCGGGTCCCTTTGAGTTTGACTTAGAGAGGTCCGACTGTATTTTACTATCTCAATTTAAATCATCTTTTACATGAATGGAGCTGAAATTTGTCATGTATGCATAACATGTAAAGTTTAGAAAGAATTATTTTGCAGATTGAAAATAATAAACATTGTCAAACAAATATAGGAACCAATCATAACGAATGCTTGAAGGGACCAGCCTAGTCAAAACTATTTTTTAATTTTTTTTTCATTCTTGGTGGTGTAACACTTGCTCAACAAAATATTTCAAATTATTCAACTAATATTTCTGAAAATTAATAATTTAATTCTTAGAGCTACCCCGTTTTTGATTTCAAATAATTATGAAGAACTGCAAACTCACTGATTTAATAAATAACAGCTGTTGTCTGTAGAAAAAGCAAATTTTTTTAAATCTTTATAAATAATTATTAAATGATAAGCTCAGTGCGTCCAATATTTAATTCTTCTGTATTATACAATTCTTATCACCATTTTTCATATTTTTATGAATCATTTCAAAATTTTAGTTGTTTTTTATCATTGTGGTACTATTTTTAATACCTTTTATTTTATTTCAACCACATCAACATTGGTCATTCGCAAGAAGAACCCTATTAAAGATTATTTTTTTAAAAATAATTATTATTGTACATTGTAATATGTATTTATTTGAGTTTAAATTCATATTTCTACATCATTCATGTTAAAAACAATATTTTTTAATTTTGTGTATATATGGTTTTCAAAAATCAAACTTTTGTACTTACATTTTAAAAATTTAAAGATAAATAAAATATTTATTTTTTTTAGAAAAGAAAGAAATAGTAATATTTGTGGAAACTTAATTAATTTCAACAGAAATTTTTTAAAATCAAAGGGCATATAATGAAATTTTTTGTCCCTAAATAATTAATACGTCTCCCACATAATAATTAATACATCTTCCACGTAAGCTTGAATTTTCCATTCTCACAACCACTTCATCAAGTTTTTTTTAATAGAAATTTTTTATGTTTAATTTTTAAAAAATGACTTTCATTTTTATTGTATATTCCAAAAGGCTGTGATTTATTGTTGAGTGAGGAAAGAGTGGGAGCCAACATTTAAAAAGTTATTCATCCCTTTAAAATGTAAATCTTGGAACCTTTGTTGTCACTATCAGTCAACAATGTTCCTTTCTCTTTGACAGAAACCTGCATCAGGCCTATCTGATTGGCAAAAAATTAATTCAGTTTAATAAGGGTAATTTGTCAACATCCATTACAAGATAAAACTGGTTTAACACCCCCACCAAACTGGTTTAACACCCCCACCAAACTGGTTTAACACCCCCACCACAACCGACGGATGTTAGAAACAAATACAATTTTGGTATGTAATCACATGGTGGCTATCTCAGGAGGAATGAAGCTGTTGGTCCTGGACAATAAATGTGGGAGAAGCTTCTACTCCACATTTGTCCCATGGTCTGTTTCAAACACACACACAAACGCTATTAAAGATGACACCATTCTGACATGCACTCTTCCACAGATGATTTGGACTATCCACTTTTATGTGTCACATGAGAAATCTCACCGTCCTCTGTTGTAATTTTTGTTCTCCATCATTTTGGATTGGTTTTCTTGGCACTAATACCTCATGAAGCCTTGAGTCAATAACCAGGAGTGACAAAGATGTTTCTCTTATTTATTTTTTTTATATTCGTGCTTTAAAATTATTTTTTAAAATGTTTTTTTTTAATTTTTAAATTTGTTTGCTAAGATATTTTTTAAAAACAAAATTTAACATATTCGTACATGCGTATAATGTGTTAATCAACTCCACTCATACTATGTTATTATGTTTGACAAAAGTCTTTTCAGATAGTTACAGCAGAAATAGTGATACTGCAGCACAAATGTTACTCAACATGCTTTGAGTTGAGTAGAAGTCTCTACCTTTTTATTAGTAATTTTAAATAGCCCACTCCAGTTCTCGACTCTCTGAAGCTTTAATAACTAAATGTTTGAATTCTCATCATATTTATGATCATGCAATAATAATTTTATTTGAATAGTCAAATAGAATATTAAAAAAACAACAACCTTGATATCATTAATTTTATAGAATAACATATTGATATCTATTGTTCCAAAGAAATATTTATAATGTTATCATTATTGGTACTAAAATTGTATAAAATATTATGTTGATGTCCATCCAATTAGCACATTGGTAGGGATGGCTGATCATGGTTGATATTGAAAGCAATGGCCATCCATAGCTAATAAATATTGAAACCAATGGCCATCCATAGCTAATAAATATTGAAAGCAATGGCCATCCATAGCTAATAAATATTGAAAGCAATGGCCATCCATAGCTAATAAATATTGAAAGCAATGGCCATCCATCTGTAATAAATATTCTTAAGGATGGTTCCTCATGCATAACATTGAAATGGAATGCCATAAATGAAGTTTTATTTCCTTGTTGACATCTGAGACTTACCAAGAGTTTTCAGTGTCATGCATGATGAAGATCTCTTGGAGATCACATGTCACGAGTTAGAACCCTATGAAGATCTCTTGGAGATCACATGTCACGAGTTAGAACCCTATGAAGATCTCTTGGAGATCACATGTCACGAGTTAGAACCCTATGAAGATCTCTTGGAGATCACATGTCACGAGTTAGAACCCTATGAAGATCTCTTGGAGATCACACGTCACGAGTAAGAACCCTAAGTTATTTACATGAGAAACCAAAAGTTTCTTCATTCAACCTAACTATCAATGTAGGACTTCTCTGTCAATAAATTTACTTTAGTGCTAGTAATGGCATGGCAAATAAACTGGTATGTATTGTTCATAATCTTTTGAGTGTTTTTTTATTTTAAAAAAGCTTACGCCTGTGTTAATGTGCCTTTCATAAAAATGTATTTCTTTTCAATTAAAAAAAATAATTAAAATCTGTTAGGTCATTTTATGTGCACATAAAAGACATCGGCAGGGATAATTTTATGTGCACTTAGAGTCATTGGCCCTGAGGCGCTGATTGATTAGTGAGGGAAACTCTTACGCTTGTACCAGAAAAATCAGGTAACAACGTCTTGGCTAATCACAACATCACAGTTACACCAACCCCAGATACTTAGTGATGGGACGATAACAACATTTTTTTTACGTTCCCGATACGATTCCCGCTCTTCCCAATTATCCCGATACGATTCCGATTCGTGGCCATTATTACATATATGTATTACTGTGCCCAGGTATTAACATATTTAATTAACATAAAAGTTGAGAATTGATTAGAAAAGTTGATTGACTTGCTATTGAAGCTTTACAATATGCTAGATAACATTGTATTGGAAAGGTTTTATATAAACACATCTGTCAATAATTCCATTTTAATAATACAAAGATGTAGTATTGAGTTCAAAATAATATAAACAATTCCATAAAACCCAGCAGGGAACCAGCACATCAGATAGAAACCATACTTTATGAACTCAAGATCTTTGTAAATATTTACTAATCTGTTAAGAATCGTTTTGGTATCGGAATCGGGTCTGAATTATTCAGCTCCGATACTTTGGAAAAAATCCTGATACTTGGATTATTCGGATACAATTCCGATTAATCGTCCCATCACTGCCAGATACGCTCCGATATCCCCAGCTATTACATCGCTGTTACCACCTCTGCCATCTATTAAAGATTTTGTTTTTCTTACTTTACTGCTGCTACTACAACACAAGCTCATTCATTAATTGTTCAAAAATTGAAGAAAAAAAAATAATTATTAGAAAAACTAAATTTATTAAGAATATAGAGCTATTTCTATATTACACTTCTGCCTTGCTCTCTTACTCTTACTCTCTCTCTCTCTCTTCCTCTTTTTCAAATTTCCCTCTTTCTCACATACATACAAATTGGCCAATACAATATCCACATACAACATGTAACAATGGCTGTGCAGTGTGCAGGGCTGAGGATACCACCAGAGGATCTCCTCCTTTGAAAGACTAACACATAAATATTTTATACAACTGTACCACTGGTAGTACCAGCCAATTATTATTGTAGTTTATATGGTACAACTATGACAACACTGATACAGAGATCAGCTCTTGGACGTGTAAACCTCAATGACTGAATATACTTGGTAAATAAATTATAGTCTGGGAACCTTTTATTTGAATAATGTGTCCATCTTGTCTATAACCTTTTATTGCAATGATGTGTCCATCTTGTCTATAACCTTTTATTGCAATGATGTGTCCATCTTGTCTATAACCTTTTATTGCAATGATGTGTCCATCTTGTCTATAACCTTTTATTTGAATAATGTGTCCATCTTGTCATCTTGTCTATGACCTTTTATTACAATGATGTGTCCTACTAGTAACTAGTCTATAACTATACACTTTTTTTCCAATGATGTGTCCATCTAGTATATAACTATACCCTTTTTTTTTCAATGTGTCCAAATAATCTTTGTTTTGATGTTTTCATCTACTTAATAATCTTTATCTCAGGATGTGTCGATCTGGTCTATAATTATAATCATTATTTTACTGCTGTGGTCATCTAGTCTTATTTATTCTAGTGCTGTGTCCATCTGGCCATATTTATTGTAGTGCTGTGTCCATCTAGTCATATTTATTGTTGTGCTATGTCCATCTGGTCATATTTATTGTAGTGCTATGTCCATCTGGTCATATTTATTGTAGTGCTGTGTCCATCTGGCCATATTTATTCTAGTGCTATGTCCATCTGGCCATATTTATTCTAGTGCTATGTCCATCTGGTCATATTTATTGTAGTGCTGTGTCCATCTGGTCATATTTATTATACTGCTGTGTCGATCTGACCATACCTTGACCTCCATATAGTGACAACAAAAGTGCAGGCCACCAAACTACCCAGAACACACAGGGACCCAGCAGTAATGATGAAAATTTTGATGTAGCAGTAAACGAAGTAACAATCGTGTGCTGGAGTGTAGAGATAAGTTCTGGAATAAAGTTTGACAAAAAAAGTTGCCATGTTTTATAATTACACAAAAAGAAGAAAAAAAAGTAATGAAGGAAAATCAAATTATTTGGCCAAGTTAGCGCTCCTTGTTTTTTTTCTCCTAGGGTAGGTAATCCATGAATACTTAAAGACGTTACAAAACTACATTAATATCATTTTTATTTATTATTTCCCCTCCCCCAACCAAAATATTTTTGAAAAAAACTACTTACAAAAACAACAACAAATGTAGCCAACTGACATATTAAAATAAACAACTCGTCAAAGTTGTGGGGAAGTAACACATCTGGAATATTTGAGTTACTGTATATACTCGTTCTATAGCCCGGTCGTTCATAAACCGACCCCCCCCCCGCCTCTTTTTGGAAGAGAATAGTACTAAAATTGTGTAACCCGCTCGTAAGCCGACCCCAAAAATAATAAGAGAGCGTAAACAAAATGGTTCACATTTTGTTTAAAAACTACAAGCTAAATCGGTCGTTATGATTGTTTACTTTGTACTACCTATCTCTGTCTTTGTGCACTTTGTTAGGCAAGAGTTACCGGAATTTTTTCCCTTTTTTTTCTTCTTTGGTAAACAGTGGCGAAACGCGTACATTAAAATTCGTTGTTGAAAATACAATTTGTAAAATAATTTATTAAAACATTCACAAAAATAAATAAAATGATTAAATAAGGTAAGCGCAGATGTTTAATAATATTTTAAAGCCTCTGGTAGAGCAGTCGAATCTTCTAGAGTGTAGAAAATGACCTTGATGATCTACAATAACAACACCGATATTCAATGTCAATGTACATGCAGAGATCACCTACGACCCGCTCGTAAGCTGACCCCCCCCAACTTTCCCCCTAGATTTTTTCAAAAAAAAGGTCGGCTTTAGAACGAGTATATACGGTAGTTTGTTCAATGCACTGGCTAACTTCATGGTGTTTAGTGTAAGCTATAAGAAAACGAATGTTCAAAACCTATTACAGTATTTCAAATCAGCATCGATTTATTTTGTTTACGTATGTGCTTGGGGGGGGGGTAATTGATGACAAAATTATATTTAAAAAAATGAAAATAGGAGTACCGGTATTTGCTGGAAAAAAAACAAATGTCTGATCTCCCATCTACTAGCTGTGTTTCTAGTAGTTTAGGAAGTTACTAAGCTTCAAAAAGTAGAATCGAGAAAGCTTAAACTGCACCCCTCCCCTTTTCTTCTCTAGGAATGCCTGCTATTTCTACTGTATTGAGTGACATAAAATGTTCCACGTGTGTTATCTCCCTTGTGTATTATTTCCCTTTGTCATTCATAGCGCAGCTTCCCATTCCTTAACTCTGCAATAAAGTGATAACTTTATTAGCTATGCCATTAGAGTGCTGTCCACTTTGTTCTACCAGACCCCGGCCTGTTATTCCGTGTTTAAAATATGGTTGTTAGTGGCAACTGGCTGGACGGTTGAGGGTTGTTTTTCCTTTTTTTTTCTTTCTTTTTTGTTTTTAAAGTTAATTGAATCACTTTATCAGGGAACCATTTTAAGTGCTTAGCAGATGCCACGAAGTATCTCAAACTGACGAGGATGGGTTTCAACAATACTTTAAAGCAGTGCAGGAGGTATAGCGTAAAAAAACACAAATTTGGGGCATAGGGGTGTACATTAAATTTCAGGAGCTAGGGGTGGGGGTGGGCGCAGGACTACATTTGTGAACACCCTGGTACATAACACAATGGCAGTGTGCAAGGCTTGAGTTGTCAAGGGGGTGGGGGGGGTCAACGGATGGACAGCGTGGGGCGTGTTTAAGTTTAATGACTTGTCAATACGCACGCACGCAAACTGTCGCAAACAGACACAAACACACACACACACACGCACATATATACACATACACACACTAATACACACACACATACAACGATATGCACAAACAAAGGGGTTTCCATATTCTATAGCTTTCTCGGGGCTATGCCAGTTACACACTCACCTGCTTGATTGGTCCAGCGAGTAGAAGCACAGGCATCCACCGTCCAGGTGCTGACAGTAGGCGTAGGTGAACAGCTGTCCGACATGGATGCCGCAGAAGACAGCAGCTGTCACACATAGGAAGATGGAGATGGCGGAGACAACACTGCATGCTGTCTGGATGAAACGAACGGCATGACAGTGAGATGTCAGTATAGACAGGCTGTCACACTAACAGCATGGCTGTGAGATGTCATTATAGACAGGCTGTCACACAAATAGCACGACAGTAATATGTCAACATAGACAGGATGTAACACAAACGACTTGACAGTAAGATGTCAGTGTAGACAGACTGTCCCACAAAAACGACTTGACAGTAAGATGTCAGTATAGACAGACTGTCACACAAACGACTTGACAGTAAGATGTCAGTATAGACAGACTGTCTGTCACGGATGACCAATTTCCCCCCTTTAACTTGTGAGCTGCGCACGGTGGTGTTGTTGGCTTGTTAGAGCGAAAGCGTGAAAAGGGAGAGTTTTTTTGGTTGACGTGTTTGGAATGTGTGTAGAGGTCAGAGAGACGGTTGAAGTGAGGGGGTGTTGTATCAAGAAGTTGGAATTAAAGTTTGTTTTCTGTTATCAGTGTTCGACTATTTCTTGTGTAATTGGTGTTGATGAATCTTAGAGCAAGCGATCCAGACATAGACTAAGGACGCTTGTGACACTGTCACACAAACGATTTGACGCTAAGATGTCATTATAGCCAGACTGTCACACGACTGTAAGATGTCAATATAGACAGGCTGTCACACAAACGGACCGACAGTGAGATGTCAATATAGACAGGCTGTCACACAAACGGACCGATAGTGAGATGTCAATATAGACAGGCTGTCACACAAATGGACCGACACTGAGATGTCAGTATAGACAGGCTGTCACACAAACAACAAACAGCATGACAGTAAAATATAAGTATAGACAGCATGTCAGAATAATCACAGAATAATTTTCAAATGTTTTAGAATATTTTACAACTGGAAAATCCCACAGATTTTATTTTTAAGTTTGTAAGTTTGTCGTATCAATTTTGTTTTGTTTGGTTGTGACACGTGACGTCATCGCTCGACTGATTCAGTGTGCTTCATGCTGACCTCTAATGTATCTGAGTAAATGAACACGATTATAGCTCCGAGAACATGGGTCATTTGATTATTCAACGAAAAACATACAGACAGACAAACAGAGAGGGGGATAGAGAGAGAGAGAGAGAGAGAGAGAGAGAGAGAGGGGGGGATATATATATATATATATATATATATATATATATATATATATATATATATATATAGAGAGAGAGAGAGAGAGACAGAGAGAGAGAGAGAGACAGAGAGAGTGAGTGAGAGAGAGAGAGAGAGAGAGAGAGATAGAGAGATGAATTATATATTCACCTATCCGCCCGGGGCCGTCCATAAAGTACGTCACGCTATTTTTGACCATTTTTAATTCCAACCCCTCCCCTTGTCACAAACTGTCACAAATCTCGGACCCCAAAGTACGTGACACTTTCGAACAAAAAATTTGTTTTTTATTTACAAAATAATTAAAATTTAATATAAAACACCGTGACGTCACACATGGCCGGACCCCCCTCCCTCCTGTCACAAATTGTCACAGTTTCTTACACCCCTTCCCCCCCTCTGGAGCGTGACGTACTTTATGGACGGCCCCTCCGTCGATCTGTCTGTCTTATGACTAATCTACCAATCTACACATTTATAAAATATATTTTTTAAAAACAACATCTATATCACTATAGTCCATCTGACCATCGACAGGTCATGTGACACACCTTAATGACCAACAAGGTCATAGAGATTTCCTCCGTCTTTTTGTCTTTAACACAGAAGAACACGCCACTTAGACCTGCAAACAGGAGCTGCAAGAAAGAAAGAAAATCGTTATTTTTTTTTAATCAATTAATTTTTCTTTTGTCTTCCGTAGCCTTTCATTGAGTATTTTATCCATCACTTGGGCAAATTTAACGTAGGTAACGGAGGTAATAAAACGGGCGTAACTTTTACCAAATGTCCAACCTTAACATGGCACCGATGTCACTAGCTGGGTCAGAGGTTATTGTGATGATATATTTTTGGCTTCTTTATGCTTTCAAGGGAAGCCACCGCAGATTAATTGAATCTTTCAACGCGGGACAATCGTCTGCTTATCTCTTGGCTGGAATGCTGACTGTTACATCTCAGCATCTCAGTTTATGATTTACAAATATATAAAGGCTATAAATACGACTTACACCTTACAACTCCCTGGCGTTAGATAAGTCCTTGGTAACATTCTGCTGGTTTTTTTTCCCTAACCGTATCTTGGAGTTTTTGTGCATTTAGAAATCTATTTAAGTGTTTGAAAATTCTGTATATACAAATTAGACTTCGATATTATGATGCATGTTATGAATGACGTCATATGACACAAAAATGAATGTCAAAGTGGTTGTTAACCAGTTCAGCCAAACCATAAGTGCTTCTTTATAATTGCTATAACCTAAAAGATAAATCAGTAGCCACAATGATAAGTACCAGACATGAAAACTATTTATTCTTCGCAATTGTTTCGGAGAATGTAACGCGTTTGATGAAGGATCCCGCATACTTTAAATTCAATTCCGGATTTACGTATAAGCTTCATAAGCAATTGCTTTTGCAACAAAAAAAATAAATTAAAAAAAATAAAATAATATGTATTTTTAAAAAAATTATCCCAGCGAGCGCCTGTCATAATTGGCAGTGACATATTATAGAATAACTGGACTTATAAAGGGCCCCATATCTCAAATAGCTTAGGTCATCATTTAAGCCTAATAACGGCACTGCTTAAGTTATACTGCGGAAACCAGTGGTGAATGTCAAGGTAGTTCAGGTCCTTTTTACCACGTTTTTATTAACTCGCTTTCGTTGGGCATTATTTGTTTGTTTGATTGTCCAAGATTTTTTCAAATCTGCCAACGTAAAAAATTGAACTACTTCTGATGGTCCTAGAGATCTGAAAATTTTACCACAGATAGATCTTGGATGACAATGCATTGTATTAAAATTTCAGATCGATCGAATGAACCGTTATTAAATTATTGAACTTTTTAGTTTATCTATAGTCTATATATAAGCATCTGTACCTTCTGATTTTGTTGACAACCGTGAGTTCCCCCCGTGACCACATCACAATGTTTTTAAAACGTTGGGCGGGCGCTTGTGAGGTGTTTGGTAAAATAAATAGAGGTAAAAAAAATATTGTTAAAAACCAAGTTTTTATTAGTGGACTAAAAAGAATAAAATAAATAAAGGTAAAAAAATGATTTTTAAAAACCACGTTTTTACAAGCGGACTAAAAAGAAGAAAATAATTTAAAACTTGTAAGTTCAAGTACTTTGATTTAATATGACTAAAAACGTGGTGCGGGTGTTTGGTATAAAAATTAAAGATTTCTAATTTAGAAGGCAAAAGAGAGATCTATAAGTGAGAGTATGAGTGAGCTGCATATGTTAAACCTCATAAGCGCCCGCCCCCACGTTTTTAGTCATATTAAATCGAAGTACTTGAACTTACAAGTTTTACATTATTTTCTTCTTTTTAGTCCGCCTGTAAAATCGTGGTTTTTAAAAATCATTTTTTTACCTTTATTTATTGACTTCAGCCCAGTGGCGTGGCTTTGGTTGCCAGCGTCCGGAGCAAGGTGAGCAGGATTCGCCCCTAGCTTGTGGTCATCTAACAATACATTACTCGAGACATCGTGACGGGCGCTGGGTTATTAATTTTTTTAAATTGACAATTGTGCACCCTCAAGAATTCTAGCGCCCGGAGCAACTAACCCCACAGTTCTCCAATACATGTGTGTGAGAGAGAAAGTCTGTGTGTGAGTGTTTTAGTCTGTGGATATATATATATATATATAAAAGTAGTAGTGTACAACCGCACAACATCGCACTATGTGCACCGCACCGCAACGCACTATGTCAGTCCGCACTATATCAGTGGTTCCCAAAGTGGTCCCTACGTACCCACAGGGGTCTCCGTAACCATTCAAGGGGTCCTTAGAAAATAAAAATTGATTTGGGGGGTCGCTGGACAGAGTCAGGGGGTCCGCGCAAGGTTTAATATAAAGTAATAAATTAGGCATCAATTAGGCATCTATTTTTATTATTATGGAAATAAAATAAATAAAATAGTATCTGAATGCTTGTTCTACTAATTAAATAAACCCGAGGAGCTATCAGTCATGAAATACAATGTTGATTTACCTAGAAAAGGAAGTAGAACTACGATAATTTCCACAGCTATAACCAATCAAAATATTTGGTTTATTGAAAGGTCAAGTTTGATGCGTAAGAAATGCGGAATTCCTATAAGTGGGTCAGAAAAAATACAAATTTTAAAGGTCAATCAACAAGGGTTCTAAGGTTGGATTATTTTCGACGTGCCGGGAAATTATATTTAGGGGCCGTCCATAAATGACGTCACGCGATTTTGGCCAATTTTTGACCCCCTCCCTCCCCCTCGTCACGCGTCGTCACAAAAAGTTAGACCCCCCCCCTCTAAAAATACGTCACAAAGCTTTGACCTTTTCCAAAAAAAAACCCCAACCTTATTTTCTATTTGAAAATAAGTATGTTTCAAATCACTTTAATTGTCATTTAAGTATTTATTATTTATTTAGTGAAGATCTACATTGTAATATCTTAACCCGCGTGAAGCATTTTTAAAAAAACGTTTAACCTGCCTTCAAAAAACGAACTGTGTTAACATCCTTAGATTATATTTTATTTTAATGAATACAAATTAAACATTGACTATTAATCATCACGGTTAACGTCTTTTTTTAGAAAAAAAATATTTTAAAATAATATTTTTAAAATGTATTTTTTTTAAATCCCTCAATTGACTGACGGGCATCCCGTAAGAAAGAGGTCGGCGAACAGGGGTAAATAAACTCATCTGGGGTCAAAAAGGAATTCTTGGGGGTAATGCAGACTCATTTGGGACACATAACATCCAATACAATCCACTACATATATTAAAATACGTCATGTGTACGTGAACGCTTGGAACATATGCCCATTATTGAACCGGTTCCTTCCAGAAAATGCATTTTTTAAAAATATGACAACTATGTAGATTTCTTACCTACGTACTATAGGAAGACACCTAAATCCACCCTACTTTCATTTATATTGACACGAGTGACACTAATCTTAATCCACGTGACTTGACTGTATCAAGTATCCTTTCAAGAAAAGTTGTTTTGTGCTCATCTCGAATTGCAATGTCAAGAATTTGATGCATTAAATAAAGTTAAAGAATACTTGACAACTTTTAAATGGGCTCATTTATCATTATATCTAGAATGGCCAGGGGTGTTTGACCAAAAACCAACCGAACAATTATATCAAACTTAAAACGTTTATAATTCTATCAAATAGATTCCACACACACACATTTTTTTAAAAGAAAAAGGATATTCCGTGTCGTTTTGACTTAAAATATCTACAAATAATCCTATTCTGATAATTTTTAGACACTTGTCATGCTTGTAAAACTCACCGATAGCATTTTGCTAACAACGATCCCCCCATATCCTCGAGTCATGTGAGCAGTACCTAGAGTCATGGGGTGGGGGGGGGGTAACGCACACATTAACTTGTATTATTTGGGATAACCGGCAAAAAAGTTTGCCGACGGAGCTGCGGTTACATCACAAATGCTTTGATGTCAACATCAAACGACGCAGTGTAACAATTTCATTCGTTATCTTGTGAGTTCTCAAACTTAAGGATTATAATTAGATTTAATTTTCGTCTCTTGATAGCTTACGCCAACCAGCATCTGATGGCCTACCGACCGGCACATTGAGAAGCCCGGATTAAAAAAAATAAATAAAAAAATTCATTAAATATATTGTAATCCACCAAATATTTCAGTGGAAGTTTTATTTAAAGTTACCCTTTTGATGTGACGTCACATTTCTTCAACCCCCCTCCCTCCCCCTCGTCACGCATCGTCACAAAAGTGTGACCCCCCTCCCCCCTAGGAGCGTGACGTCATTTATGGACGGCCCCTTATCTAAATTGCATCCTATAATCAAATAATTTTTTTTTCAAAATAGGTTTACAGCAGCATTCCATTGAAAAAGTTGGTATTTATTAACAGTGGTTGTTACCAGAGGCGTCACTATAGGGTTGGTGTCACCCAGTGCGGTAGTTCATTGAGTCACCTCCTCACAACATACCTCATATACCTCCTCCGAGCCCGCCAGTGGCAAATAACGGAAACCAAAACAGTTTTACACCCTGGTGTCACCCGGGGCGTTCCACACTTCGCACCCCCTCCCCCCGGGACGCCCCAGGTTGTTACAACAGATGAGAGAATGAGAACGAGTGAGCCGAATTAAAAATGCTGACAATATATACTGTAGTGTTGTTGAATAATTGAAGTATGGCAAAATGTTTTAAACAGATACTAAATATGAAACTTTATTTACTGAATTAAAATTATTTTTGAATTTAAGGTAATATCCTTGACTTTCTGCCATATTTAAAACACGCTGTACAAAATGGAATGTATTTTCAGTACATTGTGTCATTAATCAACATAATTTATTCGCTAAAAATCTTAGTGAAAGTTTGCATGGTTCACTAGAGTATGCAGTATGTCATTTGAGCTGTTAGTAAAGTCAAACGGAATGCCTTCAATCAGAGATTATTTGCTCAATGTTGTTATGGAAAATGAAGAAGACTAAAATCATTTACTTAATCACACAGAAGTACCTTGGATATCAAAAGTGCATATTTAAATCGATTTTTATTCTTTCTCTCTTTGATTCAGTGTTGGAATTCCCAGAAAGAAAATTTGCGACACAATTAACATTAAAAATAAAATAACCATTACAAATTATATATTTTCCAAATTTAATGAAACTAATTTGAAACTGCAAGGTGACCCATTGAATGTAATCAAAACGAAAAGTGTAATATCTGCGTATGTTGCAAACCTATCTACAAAAACAACAACAACAACTTGGGAAAGGGAGAATGTTTCATTTTTCAAAATCTTTCGAAATTTGAAAATAGAGATGAAGATTTGCTTGCTTACTGTAAAAACTCAACGGCTCTTCATGCAGTCTGAAACAAAGATTTGAAGACTTTCTTCACTTGGATATTCCCGACAGTTGAACCCTTTGCGCGTGGACAAACTCAGATCCCAAACACAGATGAATCCATACTAATACAGGAGCAACTTATTGAAATATCAACAAATGACGAACTTAAACCAATGTTTGAACTAGGATACCACAAAGCTGTTTTTTTCATTTGGGGGGTCCATGGGAAAGATTGGACTCTAAAAAGGGGTCAATGGGTCAAACAAGTTTGAGAACCACTGCACTGTATAGAAGAAAAGGAAGGGACGTGGGAGACAGACTACAGTTAGTGTAGTGAGAGGAAGGAAGGCGTGTTTCCTTGTTGTTGATTAAAAACTGATCTGCCATAGTCCTTACACTTAGTTTGCTCAGTATTTACCTGCATAAATTAAAGCCACAACGAGGCTACAAATGCCGCCTTCCTATCTCGTTTTCTTTTGATAATACGTTGCGGCTCTTAGGTTTGAAACCCGACACTTTCAGACGAGAAGGAAGAAAAACACAATCATTAGTTCGCTCGTTTTTTTAGAAGAAAAAATACCTGAAGTCTGAAGAACTGAAGAAAGCAGATGTCGAGATATTTAATTAAACTCTTTTTTTTTGTTGGTGAAAACAAATATTTATGATCCGGCACGGTAGACACAAACAGAAAGAAAGAAAAACATCTCACTAATCTTCGTCTGCTGAACTTAAAGCTAGATACTAGATAAGCAAGGCTCGATTACCTTTCACTTGCACTAACCCGGTTCATTATAATGGAAGCTTTTGATATTCTTTCCAATGTTTTTTGTTTTTTTTAAATATATTTCACCACCCCCCACACCAAAAAGAAAAAAAAATCTTTCCACCCATCATCAGCAAACTTTATTTTATGTATGTTGAAGAAGTTTTACAACAGTGATTCTCAAAATACTACCTGCGGACCAAAATGAGACAAACCATGGGATTTAAGTTAACCCGAAGGTCCTTAATGCGCAGGCATCCATGTAACAGAGAATCACATATTAATCAACTCAGAAAACCAGACTGTTCTGGAGGGCCACGCGTTTTTTTTAAATTATCTTTTAGTAACAATGTCATATACTGCCTATGTTATCATTTAAATTGATCTTCAGTTTTAAATTTATATTACCCCCCTTTCCCACACCACCGTATTTTTTTTCATGACAGTGACGCCAATTTATTATTTTTTTAACGTCGCGACGAACCTATTTTACAAGTTTGAGAATCATTGCTCTTATTTATATCACATCTTTTACTTGCGTTTTAAGAGGTGAAGAGTGATTTACCCCCATCCACCCCCCCTCCTTTTTAAAACTAAATTCATAAGAAATAGTGATCACCAATCTTTGGAAAAGTGGGGTTGAATGTAGCTTGAAAAGCATAAGGAACGTTTTCATATTATTATAGTAATGGAACACAACAATAACAACAAAAACAACAAGAATAACAATAACAACAACAACAACAACAATAACAACAACTATCCAACCTCCAGCAACCAACCTATACCGCCAACCTAACTGTGAATAACCAACAACATCCGCTGTCATAAAAAAAACACGTTATCAACTCCAAAGTAAACTCCCCCAGCACCTAAAAAAAAAGTATTTAAAAAAAAATATAATAATAAAATAATTTAATTTTTTTTTCTTTAATCCAACCTTTCGTTACGGTGTCTGCAAACTACGATAAATGTCACTGGTTGGTTTTGAAGGGGGATGATGCTTTTTTTTTGATCAGTTTGAGTTTTTAGTGACAGGCTAGTTGGCTAGCCAGCAACTGTGCTACCTGTACAACATGAATAAAACTGAATATCCAGAAAAAAGAAAAAAAAAGCCATAAGAAATGTAATAGATAAAATGTACAAAAAAATCAAACTCACAATTTTTTTTTAAAATATTGATTTTTAAAATTATTTTTTTTGGGGGGGGGCGGTAATCAAGAGTGTAATTTGCTATTTCTCCAGCAAATTCTTTTTTAAAAAGCTGCAGAAATGCTAATGTTGTTGGTAAATAAAACATTTTTTGTGACTTTCCAAACGGCCAAAACGCGTAGGGAAAACTATTAAAACGAACCCACACCTGTACCCTGAGGATCGCCCCCTCCCCCCCCCTTTCCCTTGGCCGTACAACACGTGACGCGAATGGCGCCCACTGATTGGTGAGTTGAATGCCTGCCATTGTCCACGCTGACCAGACAACAACGAGGCAGACGACGTTAATCAGCAGATACGGCAGATATGAACAATAACGGGTTCCAGAACAGCGGTGGTCCCCAACTCTTCCATCGATGCACCTCAAATAACTGGTGGTGGAGATTTCTAGAAAAGCATGCGTACCTTGAAGATAGTTGCTCTTTTTCCGTGGGGGGGGGAGATTGGGGGAGCAAAGCCAGTCATGATTAAGCCAGACATGACAAAGCCAGACATGACAAAGCCAGACATGACAAAGCCGGTAGTGCCAGAAAGTACTGGAGTATTATGTGTTTTTTTTTGTTTTTTTTTGAGGTTGTTCATTTTTTAAATACTGTCATATACTATATACTGCCTTTAGATACTTTCAAGACCACATAAACTATTTTAAAATACTCTTTGAATTATTTTTTTATTTAAACGTCGCGCTCTAAACCATTCGTGAATCACATGTCACTGGATGAGCTACAACCTCTGTTGTCCCAGCTTGAGAGTCACAATGGAGTACGTGAGCTCGTGTATACGTTGTTTGCCGTGGGCCGCCAATTATTCCAATGAATTGAGAACCCTTTAACAACAGAAACGATGGCACATGTCCCATATTTCCCCACTCTAAAAAGTAAATGCTCCACTCAGGCACCTGGACGAAACTTTGCCACGTGTGGTCACGTGAAGGTTTTTAAAAAAAATATTTGAAAATTATTTTTAAAAATAATTAATTATTTACTTTATCTTTCACATAAATTTTCTTTAGAAAAATTGGGGGTTGGGATTGGGGGGGGGCGTGGGGGTTATAGGGTTTTGAGGTTCTTTGTGATTTGTGCACATTAGGAAGTCAAGGGTTAAGATAAGGGTCATGTGCGTGGGGGGGGGGTGGCAATGAAAAGTCAAGGCAAGGAAATGGATTGTGGGGATTGAATGACGAAAGGTGGGTTAGATGTACTGGGTGGTGTGTGTGTGTGTGTGTGTGGGGGGGGGGTTAAGTTGATTGAAGGGTGGGTTAGATGGACTGGGTGGGTGTGGTGGTGGGGGGGGGTTAAGTTGATTGAATGGTGGGTTTTGGTTATACATAGAGAAGAGTCGCGTTGACAGGGAAATATAGGGTAGTTGCAGTGATCCATATGAGGGGTTGTCGTGATTGGAATGGGGGTTGTCGTGATAGGAATGGGGGTTGTGATAGTAATGGGGGTTGTCGTGATAGGAATGGGGGTTGTCATGTTAGGAATGGGGGTTGTCGTGATAGGAATGGGGGTTGTCGTGATAGTAATGGGGATTGCCGTGATAGGAATGGGGGTTGTCATGATAGGAATGGGGGTTGTCGTGATAGGAATGGGGGTTGTCGTGATAGTAATGGGGTTGTCGTGATAGGAATGGGGGTTGTCGTGATAGGAATTGGGGTTGTCGTGATAGTAATGGGGGTTGTCGTGATAGGAATGGGGGTTGTCGTGATAGGAATGGGGGTTGTCGTGATAGGAATGGGGGTTGTCGTGATAGGAATTGGGGGGGGGGAAATGTGACATATGGTGCAGGTATTGGTAATCATACATTGGGTCAAACATCTCCCTGTTACAAAACCACATGTACCACACTCGAGTCTCTGCATGCAGGTAGACCAACACCAGTCAGTGGAATACAGAAGAGGGCGGGGGGGGGGCGTTGGTGCAGGTATTTCAGGTGACGTGTGTGATGTGTGCGTGGGTGGGGTCGAGCGAGAGATAAAGCTGCGTGGCGCCAAGAGGTGATTATAAAATATCATAAATTAAGGAGACCTTTAAAAAAACAACTTTGCAGATAGGAGGTGGGGAGAGAGATGCTGTGAAAGAATCACTTGTTGCAGTCGCGTGTTTGCTAACCACACTCTCATGTTTGTTTGATTTTTAAATCCCTTATATTAACTTCGCGGCCGTCTCTGTCTGTCGTCATCTCATCATCTCATCATCTCATCATCTCATGGGCGGGCGGGCGGGCGGGCGGAAAAACAAAAGTCGAAAATGACCCACTTCCCGTGATTCGATCGAGCTGAAATTTGGCACACTGACCCGTCTGACCTAACAATGTATCGAATTAAAATTTCAGATCGATCGAACGTACCGTAATTAAATTAATGCATTTTTAGTTTATCCTTATATGAGGTATGTAATTCAAATTCACGGTTTGTTATTGTTTTTTTTCCCACGTGAAAGTTTGAGTTGACGCATTGAGGCGACCCGTCGAAGCGACGGGGTGCTTTTATTTACATTTTACGTGTCACGCTGAGCTCGGTCAAGCGAATCGGTGACCAGACTTTTCCCCTCTCCCCCTCCCACCCACCCTCCCCCCCTAGGGTTATGAAGCAAACTTGAGTTAAGACAGATTCAGTCTGTAAATGTTTGAAAATAATCAATACTGTTAGTTATGTCTCATATATAAGGGATTTATAGTCAAAAACTTTGTTTTTACGGGTTTGTTTTTTATTGGTTTAGCTCTTTTCAGATCCGTCGCCTGGAAAGCGTGGACACCTCTTTGTTCGTACAGTTTTAAGCGGTGACCCGTCAAAACGGCCCCCACATAACGGCCCCGGTCAAAACGGCCCCGACAAATTGTTTTAAATTTTTTTTTAAATGAACATTTTTTGCATTTTAAGCTTTTGTCAATATTTTTTACCCTTAAAAAAGTGTTAAAATTGTAAAATTATTTCTTTTGATGTTATTATATTATTTGGTGTCCAAAAAAAAACAACAACGCGTGACTTGGTACCATATCGAGTAAAGGCTATTAAATTCACTCTTGTGATGTCAGTATTATTATTGTTTCTTGTGAGCTAAACCTGACACTGAATAGGTGAGTAAGAATACGAATATAATATTTGATTTTATTTTTTTACTATTTTACTATCCATTAGTCCTGGGCCGTTTTGTTGGGGTCGTTATGTCGGAGCCCATTTGTCGGGGCCGTTATGTCGGAGCCCATTTGTTGGGTCCGTTATGTCGGAGCCCATTTGTCGGGGCCATTATGTCGGAGCCCATTTGTTGGGGCCGTTATGTCGGAGCCCATTTGTCGGGGCCGTTATGTCGGAGCCCATTTGTCGGGGCCGTTTTGTCCGGGACCGCCTTGTCGGTGAACCGCTTTAAGTCAAATGAATTACACTATCCAAATCAAGCCCATTGATTCAAATACCTCGCAATGACATTACTCTATTCAAATAAAAAACAAACAAACTTGAAGATCTCAAGGGAAGAAACGGCTGTGTGATATTTTTTTTTGTAGTTTTGCGATATTCAAGTTTTAAAGTTCAAAATTACACTTACAATTCATTAACTAAATACATTTGAATTTTTCATAGGGCCGGAGAGGATATTTTTTCATGAAACCTCATTCAGAACATTCTACTTTTTAACCCTCTATCACAGCGGTTCCCAACCTGTGGGTCGCAACCTCATTCTTGGGGGTCGCGTGGGGCTTTCTGGGGGTCGCCAACTGTCGACTAAAAATTAATCACTATAATGCAAATTTGCTATATTTTGTAATTTTTTTATATTGAAAATGACTTATTTAAATTTCATGGGGGTCACGGGTCACATGGCTTTTATAAAAAAAGGGGTCACCACCCAAAAAAAAAGTTGGGAACCACTGCTCTATCAGTTGTTAAAAATTTCAAAATTGGCACATAGCCGTTTCTTTCCTTGAGGTCTCCACATTTTTTGCTATTACGTGTACTTGGGAATTGTCACAAGGGCAGAGAGTAATCTATCTACGTATATGTATGTATATGGAGTACGGCTAATAGAAAACGTTATTTATTTCTTACGGGTCAGGTGGCAATTTCAAACCCCCCCCCCATCGTCACACAATTATCTTTATTTTTTAAAATTATAATTTTTTGTGTGTGTCTTGTGTCAGACTTGAGTCAATACCAAAACATGCGAAGCAGATGTGGTATCAGGAATGTTGAATCATGCTCCAACAGTCACATTACTCAGAGAACATCGCGTGTTCAGGGGAAATTATTCACATTGACACTCACTCTTGGGAGATAACTAAGTCGGAAGTTAGGGTTAAGCCCATTGGCCCCCGCCATAATTTAGTCGCCGTCTTACCTACCCACACACAGGGCCGTCTTAACGCATAGGCCCTTTGGGCATTTGCCCGGGGCCCCACGAGCATAGGGACCCCATGGGAATATGTTTATTTATATATATTATGTATATTTTTTTTAAATTCCAACACTATTTATTTGCCCGGGGGCCCAAACTGGTGTAAAGACGGCGCTGTCCACACATTACATAAATTCAGTGCAGCACCTATGCCATACTCATATAACATACTCCAGAAACTGAGCCTTATTCGTGGTACATCTTCAAACACTCAGAGCAACAAAACTTCATTTACTCATAGTACCTAAGTCGATACAAATCTCATTTTTGTATATGTAAAATGTACGCACTTCTTATATGTACACATCATTTGTGTGTTCAGAGCACCTACAGGTCAGCGTACCACAGAGCAGTCAAATATTTCCACTTAAACCCTTTGATATTCAGTGAAATAAATTCTTCACTTGGCCCTGATTGGTCATCATCATTTTCCATTTAAGTTCCTTGTGGAGCATAGGGCATCTGTCAAAACCTTCCACTTTTCACGGTCTCTTGCCAGTATTCCCAGATCTTTCAAGATCTCTCTGCCTCATCCAAGACACTATAACGTCTACACGTCTTAAATGCCTCATTCAAGACACTATAACGTCTCTACGTCTTAAATGCCTCATCCAAGACACTAAGTCTTCATGTCTTCTTTGCCTCATCCAACACACGTCGCTGTTAGCCCTGTGGGTTCCATTCTAGTGCTTCTCTTGCTTTGTTTTTTGTTGTCTTTTCTCAAAGTTGGCCCCAAATCGTCACCCTTTAATATATAAAAGAATAGAGGGCCACCCAAGGTAAACCGTCTAGCAGCCCAATTTCCCCCAATTTCCTATAATTTCCTATACGTCACTGTTCAACGGACCCATACTACGTCCACCCACTAATTCACCCAAGGTTACACCCACCGTTTGTTACACACACAACCCGTCACTCAGCCCAAGGTTACACCCACCGTTTGTTACACACACAACCCGCCACTCAGCCCAAGGTTACACCCACCGTTTGTTACACACAACCCGTCACTCAGCCCAAGGTTACATCCACCGTTTGTTACTCACTGGAACTCCGGCCCAGAACGGCTTTTCCCTGAGCCTGATGGCGGGAACGTAGAGGTGAACATATGTGGACACGCCCGTGATGGCACATCCGAGGAATATCTGAGGGTAGAGGCAAGAAAAAAACAGAGTCATCCCAGGGTCTCAAGAAAAATGCTGGCATAAATTTTCTAATGTTACAAATGATTGTTTCATTAGTTTTAATCTAATGCTGTGTCCTACTTATTTCTTTTGGTTTGATGTAATGATGTGTCCTACGTGTTTCTTTGGTCTTGATGTAATGATGTGTCCTACGTGTTTCTTTGGTCTTGATGTAATGATGTGTCCAACTTGGTACTTTTGTTTTGATGGAATAGGTAAGTCCTTTCGGTGGCCAAAATAACGCTACTATTGAAAAAGTTAATTTCTAGGCTATATTTTAGTTTTCTTTATTTATAATATTTTCATTTTTTTTTCGAAAAGGGTGGTAAAAAAATAAAGGGTGTAAGGTGTCCGTCTCGGTTGAAGGGGCGCAACTACCCACTACTGAAGGTTCCCCCGCTGTTAATTGGTATAACAGCACGGATAAACCTGCTACTGATGTGTGTTACATATTTTGTGTATGCCCGCTTATCTTTTTAAATCCCTTATATTAACTTCACCCCCCGTCTCTGTCTTGGGCTCTCGGTCGGTGGGTCGGGAGGGCGGAAGAACAAAAGTAAAAAATGACCCACTTCTCGTGATTGCTTTGGCTGAAATTTGGCACATAGGCTTGTGTCACCTAACAATGCATCGTATCAAAATTTCAGATCGATCGAACGTACAGTTATTAAATTAATGCATTTTTAGTTTATCTATATAAACTATATGTAGCGGTCGCTATTGTTTACATTTTACGGGTCACTTGACTTCACGCCAGCCATCAGTGACCACATCTCGTGGAGGAGGATTTCACTCAGTCTTAGGTTGTAAATATTTGTCGCGTTGGAACATAATAAATACTTAAAGTTCTGTCTCACATATAAGGGATTTATAGTCCAAAAATTTATTTTTACGTGGTTGTTTTATTCATTCATGACATGCATTTATGGGTGTCTGTTATTTAGATAATGTCTGTATTTTTAAATCCCTTATATTAACTTCGAAATCTTTTCTGTCGTCATCTCTCTCTTCGTACGTCGGTCGGTCGGAAAAACAAAAGTAAAAAATGACCCACTTCCCGTAATCCGATCGAGCTGAAATTTGGCACATGGACCCGTCTCACCTAACAATGCATCGTATCAAAATTTCAGATCGATCGAACGTACCGTAATTAAATTAATGCATTTTTAGTTTATCTATATACGACGAATGTAATTCAATTTCACTGTTTGTTATTGTTTTTTTTCACGTGACAGCTCAGTTCACGCGTTGACGCCATATGATCGATGTACCGGCGTGCTTTTGTTTATATTTTACGTGTCACGCTGAGCTCGGTCCAGCGATCGGTGACCAGACCTTTCCCCTCTCCTCCCCCCCCCCGGGTTATAAAGCAAATGGGAGTTAAGACAGATTCAGTCTGTAAATGTTTGTCGCGTTTGAACATAATGAATACTGTTAGTTATGTCTCATATATAAGGGATTTATAGTAAAAAAAAACTTTGTTTTAACGGGGTTGTTTAATTATGTAATGATGTTCATTTATTTAGATAATGTCTGCATTTTATTTAATGACAGCCTTTCATGTCATGAATCTGTGCGGGAGTGTGTATTGTTGTCTGTAAACGTTTTTAATAAAGGCTCAGAGAGTCGGACCCAATGTTCCAAGATTAAGAAGGCCCATTAGTTTGATAAGAATCATTTTGATAATTTTTTTGATAAGGGTTAGATGTGAAATAGTTTTAAAAGAATTAATTTGATAACAATTAGTTAGATAAGAATCAGTTTGATAAGGTTATATAGCAAATTAAAAGTGTATTAAAACGAATATTTAAAAAAATAAAATAAAATAGTTTTTCCTGGTAGAAATTTATCATAAAGATAAAGTGAGAAATCAGAGCCAGTCTGTCATAGTGGAAATATTTTTTTTAAGTTAATCGAGAGCCTTTCTGGCATAGTCGATATAGGGGCCGTCCATAAAGTACGTCACGCTCCAGAGGGGGGGGGGAGGGGTTGTAAGAAAGTGTGACAGTTTGTGACGGGGGGAGGGGGGGTCCGGCCATGTGTGACGTCACGCTGTTTTATATTAAATTTTGATTCATTTGTTAATAAAAAACAACATTTTTGTTCGAAAGTGTGACGTACTTTAGGGGGGGGGTCCCGAGATGTGTGACAGTTTGTGACAGGGGGGAGTTAAAAATGGTCAAAAATAGCGTGACGTACTTTATGGACGGCCCCATATTTAAAAGTTAATGGAGTGTTGTTCTGGCATAGTTGCACTACATTAAGTTACATGTAATAGGTTTTTACTATCAAATTTGCGAAAGCTTCTCTGGTACAGGCGAAAGAGAGAAACGATTGACCAAACATACGAACCTGTAAGATGACCAGCATGACCCTGACCCCACAGCAGGACGGCATGGCGGCGCAGCAGAAAGTCTCAAACCACTCGGACAACACCGGACCCAACTTGTGACGACCTCTTGACCTCGGCGTGTGAGTGGACGACAGCGTCGGGGGGAATATGTTCTGGGGCACCGTGGTGTTCAGGTGAACCTGTGTGCCGCAGTGATCCGACGGGAAGACAAATACATGTTCATGTGTAAAAAAAAACCCACACGCTATTATAGAACAATACACAAATGCGAACTGTTTGGGGCAGAGGCGTCACTAGGGGGATGCGGAGGGTGCGGACAGCGCCGGGGTGACAACACCACAAGGGGTGACACCAAGGGGTGAAATTTTGTATGTTCCCGTCATTTCGCACTGGCCGAATCGGAGGAGGTCCATGGAGTACATTGTGAAAGGGTGACACCATGAGCTACCACACTGGGAGACACCAACCCTAGTGACGCCTCTGTTTGGGAGTAATTGAGAAGAAAAAAAGGGAGATGATGAAGCTAATCAACAACACATTTCCCCCACTCCCCACACAATACATGAGATAAAATTGTGGAATGCTATAGTCGCATGTGCTACCACTTAGTGCCCAGCGATGCATTGTTCCTAGAGCGTCACTGGTGCCTGCGGGAAACATGGACTTCGAAGAGCAGGTTCTGGTTTCTCTGACCCTTTCTAACAGTGGAGAGTCCAAACAATTTGTTTATAACCATTTTGTATCCACAGTTTTGTATCCAATGTTTGTATCCACAGCTTGTATCTGCATCTTATAGACACAGTTAAATTCACAGTTTTGTTGCCACAGTTTGTATCCACAGTTGGTATCCATAGCTTTTATCAACAGTTTAAATCCAGAGTTTTTATTAAGTTTTTTTGTCCAGTTTATGTCCACAAATTTATATCCACATTCTATATTTCCACCGCATGCTTGGGTTTTGACCACTCTGGATTTGGGGTGCGTAATAATGGATCCGGCATCCCTCGATATTGAAAGGTGTGACTATTGGATATTGCGCCCCTGCATTATTAAAGGTGTCACTAGAAATATTGGCGCCCAGGATATCAGTAAGGACATGTGGCGCCCTCAGAAGATAAAAATTGAACGTATGTTCTGTAAGTTATATTTTGTTACTACGGGAATGAACACCGGATAGTTAAAGAGAAATGCTTACGCTGCTCTTTGAAATCTAATCAGTTTCAATGAATTGGATGTCGTAATTAATGGATGTTACGTGGTTTAAATAATGTTTTTTTCTTTCTTCATTTCCTTGAAGTCTGTGGTGTTCAGGTGCGTAGAATGAAGGAATGTCATTCTACGCTATCTCGTCTGGGTGCAGAAAATGTCAATGATAAAAGAGATAAGGGTGCTTGAAGCACACACGTCACATTTATTTAACTAAATGATAAAAGAGACAAGGGTGCTTGAAGCACACACACACACGTCACATTTATTTAACTAAATGATAAAAGAGATAAGGGTGCTTGAAGCACACACGTCACATTTATTTAACTAAATGATAAAAGAGGTAAGGGTGCTTGAAGCACACACGTCACATTTATTTAACTAATCTCTTTAGGAAAGGGAGGTTGCGTTGTTGTTTTAAAAAATATTTTCGTAATTGATGTTTCTGTTGTCTTCCTTGTATTTATTTTGTTTATGGAAATGGGACGTTGAATTAAACAAGGGGTGTCCAAACTTTTTGCAACGCAGGCCGTATTTGACCCGCGGGTCGGACTTTGGACACCACTGCATTAGACGAATGTATTGTGATATTTGTATAATTATTACTTTCTATATTGAATAGCTTTGAGATATTTTCAATAATTTTTTATTTCAAACTGAGTAATTTTAAAAATTTAACTGATAAAATAAATGACTAAACAACTTCCTCTCTGCGAAACATCTTCCATTATGAAAACATATTTGCTACTGAAGAAATGTATGCATTTTTTTTCAGATGGGCAGTCCACACTCGGCCACAACTGTTTATTTATACGGAGGTGCAGAGTTTTCTGCACTAGGTAGTGGCTTTTTTCCCGTGGTAAAGCTCGGCAAAAATCTGGACCCGCCCCGGGTGCCTCTACCCCTATTTCCACCACTGACATTGTGTTTATTCCCCGTGTAGAATGTTATAAGTAGAACGAGGTCTCTGAACCCGAACAGAATATCCGCCAAACGAATCTTTTTCCAAAACACACTGGTACATCGGGTTACGAAAAATCGGGTTACGAAAAATCGGGTTACGAATCCGATTTATGGTACTAGAATGTACAAATGTGCTATGGAAGAAAATCACCACCTTTATAATCATTGAGAAAAACGGGGGATCCCTATATTTTGACTATTGTGAAGCCCCCCCCCCGCGCCCTTAGTTTGTTTTTCGAGCCCCCCAAAACCCCCATGTAGCCAGCCCAATTGTTTTCTGTCAGACAGCGGGAAACAAAAATAGTTGACACAATATGTTTGAGTCTTTTTGGTACCGACACACGTGCATTGTTTCCAAAAGTAGTTGACACAATTTGTCTTTTGGTATCAACAAAAGTGTTTGTTTCCAAAAAGTATCAAAAAAACATTTGTTTTGGCGCGAAAACTGGTTTAATTTTTGACTTATCTTATTCAACTCGACACAAGACTTCTTACATTAGCGAGGCGGGACCAAAGAATTATTATTGTTAATTAATAATATTTTTATATTACTATTATTCTTATTTTTAAATCCTTTATATTAACTCGTGGCTCGTGGTGTCTGAACCCTTGCTTGCTTGTCGCCAAAACTTTAGATCGTTTTTTACCCAATTCCTCGTAATCTAGCGAGCTGACTGTTTGCAGGCAGTTTCGTGCCGATGATAAAAACGATGTATCAAAATTTCAGATAGATCGCATGTACCGTAATTAAATTATTGAATTTTTAGTTTATTTTATTTATCTCTATGTATCATGTTAAATTTTTGAGATAGAGTGTAAGAGTGCGCATTATATTGAACAACCTTTCTGTCGCGCAATAAGGTGCGTATTTTAATTACAACACTTTTTATAAATATATTCCTGATCGGTGCGCATTGTATTAAACATGTTTTACGACACAACTACAATTTTGTATTTTTGGATGGTCTTGCGCTGCGTATTATAATGAACATTCTTTTAGTTACGTCTCTTCTTACATAAAGGATTTATAGTCAAAAACTTGGTTTTTACGGGTTATTTTTATTTATTATGTTATATTTTTTTATTTGGGGGGGGGGTAGGTGCTCTTAGTTTATCCAAGCATTTGACCGCTTATCAGCGCCCGGGGCACTTATCTAATAAGTCTCGTGGAAACAACCTGCTGCTGTTGCAAAGCCGCGTGTTGTTGATTACAGCCTTTCAGAAGCGCGTCCCGTACTGACAACTACCTTCGATGACCACGCGAAAGTTAACGTGCAGGGCTACTAAAGTTACTATTCCATAGAGCCCAAGGCTCTATGGCATCCGACCCCGACGAGAACTTGCTTGAGAACCACGCATACTGGCCACTTGACTCGTGACGTAGTCGAAACTTTTCGAACTAATGGAAACTTTTTTTTTAAAGCGCGGTACCGATAGGGGGTAACACACAGGTCATTACTCACAGTGCTCTCTAACGAATACAATAAACAAACTTGTGTTAATAGGGTGGGATCAACAACTGGTTAGTACAAACAAACATGTTTACTCCCAGGCCACGCGTGCAAACAGATGTAAACACACACATGCACACACACACTACCACTCACCAGCATGGACCTCAGCTCCGGGCTGCTCGCAGACAAACCACCGCCGCCTCTCCCACCACAGTACGGGTCCTGATTGGATTTCGTCAGTTTGACCTTTACCATCAGGCACTCCGATCGGGAACGAGGCAGGAGGGCAGACATCGTTAACGGACTATATCTAACACAAGGGCACGGCACGGGGCAAACACATGTATGTATACAACAGGAGGCGCGAGGGCCCTTTTTAAAGGCGGTGGGCCTGCTGCCCTGCCACCCCTCCCCCGAACTCACGAGCGAGCCGAGGCAAGGCGTCTGAGGTGGCCTGCTAGCGCCATGCAACAAGTTGGTCTGACGAGAAAAAAATAAATAAAAAAAATTTGAAAACATCCGACTCGGGTGCAAGACGAGGGTAATCTCTCTCTGACAGATAGCATTGAAAGGAGATGCTATGTCTTTTTTTTATAAGGGGAGGTTCCCTGCAGTGCACGTGCGAGGAACGAGTGGCTCTGTATCATAAATTATGCTCCGGGGCGTTCATCGTCGTAAACCTAAAATTCTGAACTGGGGTCAGTCTCATATAATTAATAACACCCCCCCCACCAAATTCTCACCCTTCTCCTTCCAACCGCTTACCTCCCTTAACCACATGGCCTTCTAACTTTAAAGTAGAAACTTTTTCTCAACCACCGCAGTCGTGAGATACATTAAAATCTTCAAAAAATACAATAATTATAAAAAGTGATTTAACATTGATGGCGTCAGGGTCCTTTGATGTGCAACAAGCGATAAGCGAGGAGGGCATTTTACTGGCGCGGTTGTCAAACTAATGATGTTGAGCAGGTGTGTGTGTGTGTGGGAGGGGGGGGGTCATGGCAAGGAAAAAACAACAACAACAAGGCCGTAGCTTACTTAGACGTATTCTTTTTTAAAGAAAAGGAAATTCCGACCCGCTTTTACCTACAGCTTTTTTTTTATACACTCACGCCTTAAATAGGGGAGTGAAATAAAGAAAAATAGTTTAAAAAAAAATCAACATTAGGGAGGGTTTGGTGATAAAAATTGCTAATAGTGTTTGATAACAGTGGTACCGACACGTGGTCCATAAAGTATAAGAGCAGAGAGCAAAACGTCGGACCCTCTCACTACGTATTAATTCCGTCCCTATGTAATATGACTGTCGTTATTTAATAACTTTCTCACCTATGTAGATAAAAATAAAAACAAACCCGTAAAAACAAAGTTTTTGACTATAAATCCCTTATATATGAGACATAACTAACAGTATTGATTATTTTCAAACATTTACAGACTGACACCGAGTGATGTCCCTTGTCTTTAATAAATGGGGGTGGGATGTGAGGGGGTGTCGGCACGACGGTCGGCGTCAACACGATGGTCGGCGTCAACTCAAACTCACGTGAAACTGGAAGAAAAAAAAACAATAACAAACAGTGAATTTTGAATTACTTACCTCATATAAGAATAAACTAAAAATGCATTAATTTAATTACGGTACGTTCGATCGATCTGAAATTTTGATACGATGCATTGTTAGGTTAGACGGGTCCGTGTGCCAAATTTCAGTTCGATCGGATCATGGGAAGTGGGTCATTTTTGACTTCTGTTTTTCCGCCCAGCCCAAGACAGAGAGAGAGAGACGGCCGCGAAGTTAATATAAGGGATTTAAAAAAGTGATCAGATTCAATCTGATTAGGGGCCGTCCATAAATGACGTCACGCGATTTTGGCTGATCCCCCCCATCACAAAAACTTAGACCCCTCCTCCAATCTAACGTCACATTGCTTTGCCGCCCCCCCCCAAAAGCTGTATTTTCTATTTGAAAAAAAAAGAGCATGTTTCAAATCACTTTTCTGTCATTTAAGTATTTATTTAGTGTAGGCCTGCATTCTAATATCGTAACACGCGTGAAACCATGTAAAACGCCATGTAACAAATCAAATATTTAAGTGAAACTTTCATTTAAAGTTGCCAGTTTTGATGCGACTGTCACATTTCTCAAACACCTCCCCCACGTCACAAATATGTAGCTTTCTAGGTACGTGACGTGACTTACGACCGGCCCCTTTAGACTTACTTGGCTTAAAATTAACGTTGTTTCTATAAATCGATTTAATGCTGGATGGTGTTTTCTGTTTGGAACTTGATTTAAAAAAAATATTGACGTCATCACTTGAGTTGTGGTGCGATTTGTGGGGTGGGGGGGGGAGAGGGCGTTTGGATGCGATTTGTGGGGGTGGGGGAGGGCGTTTGGACAACCGTGTGGCTGGAGAAGGAAACACAACGCCCCAGGGGGGGGGAGAGGAGGGTGTTGGTCGGCGAGCGAGCCAGGTGGCGTCATCATAAAAAACCGCTCGGTAATAAAAAGAGGCCCCGGGGGTGGATGGGAGTCAAGATTAGAACTTGTGGGGCGCCAGCCACTCACTCGCTCGTTTATTAAAAAACAACAACCAAAAACTGTTAGTAATTCACGGTCAATGACTTAGCATGCTCTCCCCCCCCCAATACTTTAAACAAAAATGTTATGATTATGGGCTGATTGGATTATGGTTTAACTGGGATCTCGTTGTTGACATAGTTAATGATTATCGTTATCGGTTACACACGCTCCTTCTATATAGAAGATTATGACGTCCTGCGCTTATCCATGGTTTATGTCTAGTGTTGCATATTTATTAGAAGCTGACAGTGTTGGTTCTCTGATTTGATCAGGTATCCCATTCAAAACAGTGGCTTAGCTAGGGATTGGGGACCCGGCGGGGGGGGGGCGGGGATTGGCCTCTTTGGAGGACCCCGCATTTTGACATTCAACATCATGACATGAGGCAATGAACATTCCTTTGGGGGGGCTCCCTCTAGTGGGGGCCACGGGGGACTTTCAAATTTGGACCCCCCTCCACTAGCTACGCCACTGATTGCAGACGGGAAGAACGAGAATTTGTACGTCTTCGTTCTGGCATATACGGAATAACTAAAGTGTTTTTATCGGTCGACAACATTTTGAGAGTTGTCTTCAGTAAATTTAATTCCTAGACGATAATATCTTATTGACATGATTCCTGAGCCTCAACTTTTACACGATTCCTGAGCCTCAACTTTTACATGACACTTTTAAAATACATTTAAATCCAACAAATTAGTCGACATTACAAGTTTTACAACCAGCACTAGGTTTTTTGACAAAGAATTTTAATAAGGTAACAAACAAACAAAAGTATTAAAAATTGTGATAAATGACATCACCCACAAAAAAATAAATTTAAAAATTCAAAAAGAGGGACTGCTGGGCGAACCAGTTGGTTGGGCATACTTTGAAAGAGGATGTGTCTAAATACAGGATACAACATAAGTTTTTGATTTCTTACTCAGTTGTTCCATTGACAATAACATTACTTTCACATCTTGGCCACAATTAATATTTCAATAATGACATAAAATATACATCTTAAATTATATACAGTAAAAATGAAACATGTGTTTAAATCAAAACGAAACTGAACCTTATATTGAAACGTAACACTGCTACAAAAGTATATTAAAAAACATAAATAGAATAAAAAGAAACCTAAGTCTATTTAAAAGCAAATTGGAGATATTTGAAAAAGAGTAAAGTTATTTGCATAATCCAACAAAATATTTACAAAATAATTGAGTTTTCTTGAATCTTAGAATAATGTACAATCTTAAACAAGATTAAAAGATCTCAAGTTTGCAAAGAAAATATTTTCTAAGCAATTATTCAATTTAAAGAAATAAAGGCATGTACTTTTATTTAGATTTGTGGGCTATTGAGTGTTTTTAGTATATTAAAAAGCAGCACAAAGCATGAGTACAATTTAAGTCAACAATTTAACAATACAAAAGTTTAAAGATTTGACATAGAATTTCATAGATCACATAAAAAACAGGAAAAATAAAGTTAGATGAAATTGTAATATAACGTAATGAACATTTTTAATGGATGTTTTTGTGTGTGTGCATAGGTTATTGGAGGTTTTGTGTGTGTGCATAGGTTTTTGAAGGTTTTGTGTGTGTGTGTGTGTGTGTGCATAGGTTATTGGAGGTTTTGTGTGTGTGTATAGGTTATTGGAGGTTTTGTGTGTGTGTGTGCATAGGTTATTGGAGGTTTTGTGTGTGTGTGTGCATAGGTTATTGGAGGTTTTGTGTGTGTGCATAGGTTTTTGAAGGTTTTGTGTGTGTGTGTGTGCATAGGTTATTGGAGGTTTTGTGTGTGTGTATAGGTTATTGGAGGTTTTGTGTGTGTGCATAGGTTTTTGAAGGTTTTGTGTGTGTGTGTGCATAGGTTTTTGGAGGTTTTGTGTGTGTGTGCATAGGTTATTGCAGGTTTTGTGTGTGTGTGTGCATGCATAGGTTATTGGAGGTTTTGTGTGTGTGTGCATAGGTTATTGCAGGTTTTGTGTGTGTGTGTGCATGCATAGGTTATTGGAGGTTTTGTGTGTGTGCATAGTTTAAATGGCAAAGTCATTCATTATACACATGAAAATAATTTATATATTTACATGGTTAACCAATTAACATTTTCGACCAGCAATAAATTGTGTAAATGAATAACAAATTATAAATTAAGTGTTTTTATAATACATTTGCATCAGACAACACTCAGTGTTTGTAATTTAAATAACTTTTTGTAGTACATTGTAGTAGGTTTTGGGTACAATTTAAGTCAACAATACATAAGTATAAAGATTTGACATAGAATTTCATATATCACATAAAACTGGAAAAATAAAGATGAAATAGTAATTAATGTAATATAACATAATGAATATTTTTAATGGATGTTTGTGTGTGTGTGTGTGTGTGTGTGTGTGCATAGTTTATTGGAGGTTTTGTGTGTGTGTGTGCATAGGTTATTGGAGGCTTTCTGTGTGTGTGTGTGTGCATAGGTTATTGGAGGTCTTGTGTGTGTGTGTGCATAGGTCATTGGAGATTTTGTGTGTGTGTGTGTGTGTGTGCATAGGTTATTGGAGGTCTTGTGTGTGTGTGCATAGGTCATTGGAGATTTTGTGTGTTTGTGTGCATAGGTTATTGTAGGTTTTTGTGTGTGCATAGGTCATTGTAGGTTTTTGTGTGTGCATAGGTTATTGTAGGTTTTGTGTGTGTGTGTGTGTGTGTGCATAGGTTATTGGAGGTCTTGTGTGTGCATAGGTTATTGGAGGCTTTGTGTGTGTGTGTGTGTGTGTGCGCATAGGTTATTGGAGGTCTTGTGTGTGTGTGTGTGCATAGGACATTGGAGATTTTGTGTGTTTGTGAGCGCATAAGTTATTGTAGGTTTTTGTGTGTGCATAGATTATTGTAGGTTTTATGTGTGCATAGGTTATTGGAGGTTTTGTGTGTTTGTGTGTGTGCATAGTTTAAATGGCAAAGTCATTCATTATACACATGAAAATAATTTATATATCTACATGGTTAACCAATTAACATTTTCGACCTGCAATAAATTGTGTAAATAAATAAATAATAAATTAAGTGTTTTTATAATACATTTGCATCAGACAACACTCAGTGTTTGTAATTTAAATAACTTTTTGTAATAGTAGGTTTTGGGTGAAGACCTTTACATTTATAAAAAAATAAATCAACAAAATTTGATCTGGCAAGTTGGACATAATTAGAAAGAACAGTTATTAAGCATAATCCAACATAGCATTTACATAATAAATGATTAATTATTTTGAATCTTTTATGTTATGTACAAATTTTACCGACATTTTAGGATTTACAATAACAATTTCAATTAATTGTAAAAATAGTATTTTTTTTTATTAACTATAACTATTTACTATTACAATTATTTTTCAAAATCATAAGATAAAAAGTAACATTTCATTTAAATATTTGTGAGCTATTGAGTGTTCATCTATTGAGTGTTCGTGGTAGGCATACATTGGTACAATTCATAATATTTGCAAACAATACAAAAATGCAAGAAAAAATATAATAAAATGTAATACAGCAAGTTGAATATATTGGATGTGTTTGGAGAGGGAAAGAGAGGAGAGTTGTTTGTTGTTTGCATCAATAAATTGACAATCTCAATTAGTTCATTTAATTATTAGAATTAGAGGACAATTATTTTAAAGGGGCATTTCTTTAAATTTTATACCAACAGTAAAGGATGATAAAGATGACAAGCCATGTAAACATGGTAAAAAATCTATTTCTGAAATGAATAGAAGAACAAATCCTATTTGAAGCACTTAAAAATCAAACCCCTACTGAAAAACAAATAATTACACATAAAAGTTGCAGAAAAATCAAATCAAAATAACTATATTACAAGACGCCAATGAACACAAGGAACAAACCTCTATGGTATTACAAGACAGCCAATGAACATAAGGAACAAACCTCAAAGGCATTACTCGACCCATGGCGAAGAATATAAAAAAATATTCTAAAAACTTTAAAAAAAAAGCACACACTAGAAACAAAACCGTAGCAAAAACCCAAAGCTCAAACAACCAAAAAAAAACCCCAGAAAAATCACCTAATACCAAGGAAAAAACCCAGAAAAAACGAAAAATTACAAAACACATTAGCAAACTGGAATTAATAAATCTTAATAAAGTCCAGAAACAATAATCCAAAAACAATCATACATCAAAATTAAAAAAAAATCATCTACAAAGAAAATAAAGGGGGGGGGGTGGAGGGTAATAACAAAGAAATAAACTAAAGCCCATTGTCACGGTCAGATGTTATGGTGTGAGAGTGACTGGCCCTATACGTAGCGATAACGTGTAAACACGAGAGAACACCAGCTCACGTGGACGGTTTAGTGAACTGAGATTACGTGAGAGTTTTGGTCAGCGGGCATGAGAGAATGGCAGGTGATGGTGTGTAACGGGCAGTCAGTGCGTAAGACTGGGGGAGTTGAGATCTTAGCGTGGTCCAATACGGTCAGGCTGGACCGAGGTAGGCTGCCATGTAAAGAAGGGATTTGAGAGCCGAGTGGAAAATGTGTACGCCCTGAGGAAGACGAACCGAGGTGTGTGGACTTTGAATAATATGAAACCCACTATAAATTCTCAACCATATTTTCACATGTCATAAAGCTAGTTTGACCTTATTGAAAAGAAAAAGGGTAATTTGCATTATCCAACACAGCATTTAAAAAATAATTGACAAGTATCATAAAACTTTTATGTAAAAATAGTAACGAAATTGTCAAATTCAGATCAACTAACCTAAAAATGCAAAAATAAATGTTTATTATATAACTACTTGTATTTAAAATGCCATGCCTTACAAAATATGTAACTTAAGTTTTCTAACCAAATACATTTTCAAGCTTAACTCAAGCTTAACAATTATGGAATAAATAATAAAATGAAGTATAAAGATTTGACATATCATTGAAAAATATATATAGATGAAGAGAAAACAAAAATAATGAGTTGGATATAGCTGAAAAATGAGTGGAGAAACTTTTTGCATGGGTTGCGAGGCAAATTCATTCATTATTTACATGAGAATTATCTATACATAAGTAGTTAACATTTTTGTGCTGCAGTTATGTGCCAACTTATGAACAATAAATATTAACATAACTACATACAATAAAGCCATTCAAATGTTTCAATATTTCATTTTAATGTAAAAAAGACCAAAGTGCTGTGACTGTGTTTTTAGCATGTTAACATCAGACCAACACTCAAGTGTTTTCAACATTACATTTTGTTGGTTATAGTATTAATTTATCAGCATAGAATATTACATAGCTAAAACTACAAAATTTTAATAAGATAAGTTTGACATATTTGGAAAGGAGAACATTTATTAGAATAATGAAATAAGACATTCACAAAATAATTGATCTGTTATCTTAATGCTTTTATCTGACATTATTACTGAAACTTTCAATTTCAGATTTAAAAATAGCATTAAGATCTCTTTAAAGGCAGTAATATATGTACATGTAGTATCTTTTTTAAACTAAAGCTATTCAAAATATTATACAGGAAAATTATATATACAAATGGCAGAAAAATCAAATCAAAATAACTATATTACAAAATAGCCGATGACCATTATTTACAATCCAAAAACCCAATGAAAATCCAACTACAAAAATAAAAAACTTTTAATTTTAAAAAATAAGAAGCGGCAAAATAAAATTGGAGAAAAAACTCAAAAATCCAAAATAGCAACTGAGCAAAATCACCAAATAACACAAGAAAAAAACCCAGAAATAAACTAAACCACCAAACAATAGTAACCAAACTGTAGAAAAAACTAAAATCTCAAAAATCCAAAATAGCAACTGAGCAAAATCACCATATAATACAAACAAAACCAAAAAAAACTAAACTTAAGAAAAATAGCAACCAAGCGAATTTTTAAAAAAAACATCAGGAAACTGAAATGACCAAATCACAAACCAGAAGCAATAACTCAAAAGCAATACCACAAAATTTAAAAACCATCTAAAAAAAACATGTGGGGTGGGGGCAGGTGTGGGGGAATAAAACTAAGCAATAAATAAACTAAAGCCCATAAAAGAAAAATTAAACTAAAAAATTTGTTGAACTTCTGCAGGCATCTTCTTAGCTGAAAAAAATTAACTGATCTGTGAGGAAAATAAAATATTTATGTTAATTGTAATGGCTCATAAAGCTGAACAACAATGATGAAAAATAATTTTAAAAAAAAACAACTAAATTATGAAAATAATTCTTCATCTTTTATGTGGAGCAAGAATATTAATGTGATGGCCACAAGAATCCAATATCCTTTAAAAAAATGCATTGAAAATAAAAAAGAAGTTAGTAAAGCTGGAATAGTCTTGTCTATTTGGAATCTCTGTAACAATGTACATGCCTGAAAACATTAATATTTGATCCTTAAATATAGTTATGAAAAGTGAGCAAATCATTTTGTGTGATAAATGTCATTGTAAATAGTAAAAAAGGCAGGGAATGTGGATTGAGTATCTGTTATTAACATGAAAAGTTACAATTGATCTGTTAGACAAAGCAATTATTGCTTTTACGTAATTGAGATATGTACTTATGACCATTGAGATATGTACTTATGACCATTGAGATATGTAATTATGACCATTGAGATATGTAATTATGACCATTGAGATATGTAATTATGACCATTGAGATAATGTAATTTTGACCATTGAGATAATGTAATTATGACCATTGAGATAATGTAATTATGACCATTGAGATAATGTAATTATGACCATTGAGATATGTACTTATGACCATTGAGATATGTACTTATGACCATTGAGATATGTAATTATGATCATTGAGATAATGTAATTATGACCATTGAGATAATGTACTTATGACCATTGAGATATGTAATTATGACCATTGAGATAATGTAATTTTGACCATTGAGATAATGTAATTATGACCATTGAGATAATGTAATTATGACCATTGAGATATGTACTTATGACCATTGAGATATGTACTTATGACCATTGAGATAATTTAATTATGACCATTGAGATATGTAATTATGACCATTGAGATAATTTAATTATGACCATTGAGATATGTAATTATGACCATTGAGATATGTAATTATGACCATTGAGATATGTAATTATGACCATTGAGATATGTAATTATGACCATTGAGATATGTAATTATGACCATTGAGATATGTAATTATGACCATTGAGATATGTAATTATGACCATTGAGATATGTACTTATGACCATTGAGATAATGTACTTATGACCATTGAGATAATTTAATTATGACCATTGAGATATGTAATTATGACCATTGAGATATGTAATTATGACCATTGAGATATGTAATTATGACCATTGAGATATGTAATTATGACCATTGAGATATGTAATTATGACCATTGAGATATGTAATTATGACCATTGAGATATGTAATTATGACCATTGAGATATGTAATTATGACCATTGAGATAATTTAATTATGACCATTGAGATAATTTAATTATGACCATTGAGATAATGCAATTACTTATGTGAGATAATTCATGTCAGAATTGAAATAAATATTTAACTCATGATAATTATGACCATTGAGATATGTAATTATGACCATTGAGATATGTAATTATGACCATTGAGATATATAATTATGACCATTGAGATAATTTAATTATGACCATTGAGATAATTTAATTATGACCATTGAGATAATGCAATTACTTATGTGAGATAATTCATGTCAGAATTGAAATTGAAACAAATATTTAACTCATGATATTTCAATTTACCTTCCTATGTTCAGCATGTGTGGGGGGACAAATCTGAATTAGATCATAATGTAGAGGTACGTGCTAATATAATAAAGTGCATTTCATCTTTACAGACATCAGATGTGGGACAAGCCTGGATGGAGCTGTGACAATTGTCTTGTGTCTGACTCTTGCAATTTCTTCCTCCCTTAAAGTTCGTAAGTTATAAGATATCCATCTATAAAAAAAATACATTTACTTTTATATTTGATAATGATAAAACAGTGTAAAATTATTTTTACCACTGGTAGTTAATAATTTATCTAAAAAAAATAAAACTCTTACATTACAATTTTACCTACTTTTTTTGCAGCACATGGGGAAGGTGATTGTAGCTGTTGAGGGACATTTAGTGCAGCCCTTAAACATTCCTTCTTGACATCTCAGCTGCTGGACAAGTCTGGCACTATGATGCTGGACATGGACAAGTCTGGCACTATGATAAAGTCTGATCTATTGGCTGGGCTCTCAGCAATATTTTCCTCTCTGTTATCAATGTCAAAAAAATTATAAGTCAATCAATGAAACAAAAATGAAATACCTTTTCCACAAGACAAAGAGAAGCTACATAATAAATGTAAGTTGTGATTCATAATATTTTATAACAAAATTTACTTTTACCTTCTTATTTTAAGCACATGGATTAGGCACTTGTAAAATTAGTAGCTGAAAGGGGAAGATGTAGTGCAACCTTTGAACTCTTCTTGACATGTATCAGCCCTAGATGAGCCTGGCACTATGATGAAAGTCTGAGCCCTAGATGAGCCCGGCACTATGATGAAAGTCTGAGCCCTAGATGAGCCTGGCACTATGATGAAAGTCTTTACATGTATCAGCCCTAGATGAGCCTGGCACTATGATGAAAGTCTGGGCCCTAGATGAGCCTGGCACTATGATGAAAGTCTGAGCCCTAGATGAGCCTGGCACTATGATGAAAGTCTGAGCCCTAGATGAGCCTGGCACTATGATGAAAGTCTGAGCCCTAGATGAGCCTGGCACTATGATGAAAGTCTGAGCCCTAGATGAGCCTGGCACTATGATGAAAGTCTGAGCCCTAGATGAGCCTGGCACTATGATGAAAGTCTGGGCCCTAGATGAGCCTGGCACTATGATGAAAGTCTGAGCCCTAGATGAGCCTGGCACTATGAAGAAAGTCTGAGCCCTAGATGAGCCTGGCACTATGAAGAAAGTCTGGGCCCTAGATGAGCCTGGCACTATGATGAAAGTCTTTACATGTATCAGCCCTAGATGAGCCAAGCACTATGATGAAAGTCTGAGCCCTAGATGAGCCTGGCACTGTGATGAAAGTATTTAGATGTATCAGCCCTAGATGAGCCAAGCCCTATGATGAAAGTCTGAGCCCTAGATGAGCCTGGCACTATGATGAAAGTCTGAGCCCTAGATGAGCCTGGCACTATGATGAAAGTCTGAGCCCTAGATGAGCCTGGCACTATGATGAAAGTCTGAGCCCTAGATGAGCCTGGCACTATGATGAAATTCTGAGCCCTAGATGAGCCTGGTACTATGATGAAAGTCTGGGCCCTAGATGAGCCTGGCACTATGATGAAAGTCTTTACATGTATCAGCCCTAGATGAGCCAAGCACTATGATGAAAGTCTGAGCCCTAGATGAGCCTGGCACTATGATGAAAGTCTGAGCCCTAAATGAGCCTGGCACTATGATGAAAGTCTGAGCCTTAAATGAGCCTGGCACTATGATGAAAGTATTTACATGTATCAGCCCTAGATGAGCCAAGCACTATGATGAAAGTCTGAGCCCTAGATGAGCCTGGCACTATGATGGAAGTCTGAGCCCTAGATGAGCCTGGCACTATGATGGAAGTCTGAGCCCTAGATGAGCCTGGCACTATGATGAAACTCTGGTCTGGCTTGACTCTCTGTTATATCTTCTTCTCTTGTATTTTTAATGAATGTTAAAAAATGATAAGATATTGGTCTATGAAAATAATGAATTATTTTTGAAATTACATAAAATATTACTGTTTGACTTACAAAGTTATGGTAAAGCAAAAATGGAAACTTAAATAAAACAAACCCGTAAAAACAAAGTTTTTGACTATAAATCCCTTATATATGAGACATAACTAACAGTATTGATTATTTTCAAACATTTACAGACTGACACCGAGTGATGTCCCTTGTCTTTAATAAATGGGGGTGGGATGTGAGGGGGTGTCGGCACGACGGTCGGCGTCAACACGACGGTCGGCGTCAACTCAAACTCACGTGAAACTGGAAGAAAAAAAACAATAACAAACAGTGAATTTTGAATTACATACCTCATATAAGGATAAACTAAAAATGCATTAATTTAGATACGATGCATTATTAGGTCAGACGGGTCCGTGTGCCAAATTTCAGTTCGATCGGATCATGGGAAGTGGGTCATTTTTGACTTCTGTTTTTCCGCCCGCCCGCCGAGCCCAAGACAGAGAGAGAGAGACGGCCGCGAAGTTAATATAAGGGACTTAAAAAGAAGACAATTTTCATTTTCACCATTATACAGGCTGCATATCAGGTAGGCACTTTTGAAACCAAGAGCTGTAACTAGCTAAATGCAACAACATCCTATAGTGCAGCCCTTAAACATTCTCTCTCCTTTAAAATAATATCATGTGTCATTTTATAAAAAAATTAATTACACAACATAAAATATACATCTAAAGTTATTCTAAAATAACATAATATTTCAATGCTAAAAGTTATGAAAAAGATATTTTATCCCTAAAAAAAATAATACTTTTATAGCTAATTACTTAGATAGCTCTTTACAACTATTGCATAGAATGCAGTAAAAGTACTAACAGTTGAAATTTTATACTTAGATGATGTATGCATTATTTGTTTAAAAGGAAACATAACAGGAATGTAATCAAGCAAATTTAACATAATTGGAAAGAAGTAGAGTTATGTGCATTATCCAAAACAGAATTTACAAAATAATTGATAGGTAATCATTTATATCTTTTGCTTAGTGTAAAAACATTATTCATGCTTACATTTATTGACTACAATCTAAATAAGAATAACATTTTATAAACATTTGTGAGGCATTGAAAGTTTATAGTATATTTAAATCAGGGCAATACAAAATAGTTGTTAAAAATTCAAAAAGTATCCAAGATTTGCAATGGAATTTCTTATGAAAAATATAATAAGGGGAGAATAACATAACACAATACATGTACATAGTTTTTTTTTGTTGCATAAGTTGCATGGCAAATGCATTTACTATTTACACGAGAAAAATGTATGAATACATGAGTATTTAAATAACATTTTTTAGAAGCAAAATATTTGTGAACAAAATATATTTACATATGGATTTTCAATATACCATTCATATATTTTAACATGTCATTTACAAGTAAAGAATACTTTTGAGGAATTAACTACTCGATATCTTGAATAGTTCTGAGCAGTGACAATATTTTTAGCATGTTAACATCAGATCAACACTCTGTGTTTTCAATTTTAATTTTTTTTTGTTATGAAATAGAATTTAGATAAACTGCACAATTTTAATCAGACAAGTTGGAAATATTTGGAAAATAGAAAATATTTGCATAATTCAATCTAGCATTAAAAAAAAATTGATTGGTTAAATTAAATCTTTTATCTCACGTTAAAAGATCACTGAAACTTTAAATTTCAGATTTTCAACAACATCAAGATCCTTTTAATGCAGCAATAAATGTATCTTTTAAAAAAAAACTAAAAATATTTACCATATAATTCAGCATACTTACATATACAAATAACAAAACAAAATAAAACCAAAATATATAATCAATATATCAATACTACAACACATTCAATGGCTATTAAAAATAAAAACCAAAAAGGTATTATACAACCCTATAAAACTGGTAACTTCAAAAATGAAAAGCTAGAAAACCTTAACAAGGAGACAAGAAACAAAACAAGCCAAAACTTTAAGTTCAAACATCCAAATAACTGAGAAAATTCACCAAAAAACACCAAGTGAAAGCCAGAAGAAAAACTAAACCAACAACCAAAAGCAACCAAGAAAAATATGAAGAAAACTCATCAGGAAACATGACGGACCAAATCATAGAATAGACCAGAAGCAATATTTCAAAAACAACCACACCACAAAATTTTTAAAACATCTACAAAATCCAGGTGGGGGGAGGGGAGGGTCATTGAGAGCCCATACAGAAAAATTAAACTGAAAGATTTGTAGAACCTTTGTAAGCATCTCCTATCCTGAAAAAAATTAATTCCAGATATCTAAGAAACAAAAAATAAAATTAGTGATATTTAACTGTAATGGCTGATATAGTTGAACAATGTTGAATAAGACAAATATAAACTAAATTACGAAAATTGTTGCTCATCTTTTATTAGCAACAAATGTAGTCTTGTAGAGGGCACATGTTACAAGAATACAATGCTGATCTTGGAAAAACCTTATTGAAAACAGAAAGAAGTCAGTAAACCTGGAAAAGTGATTAGCGTTTTGTCTGTTGGTTGGAATCTATGAAACAATGTATATTCCTGAAAAAAAATAATTTCTAATCCTTGTGAGAAATATAATTATGATAAGCCTATTATTTCGTGTAATAAATACTATTTTTTGGTAATAGATGGTCTTGAGGCTTGAATATCTGTAACATTCTATTTCCTGGAACCTGTAATTATTCTTCAATTGGATCAATGTAATTATGGTCATTGAGATAAATCAATTACTTATGTGAGATAAATGTCCATAGTTTAAATAGCAAAAACATTTAGCTGATGATATTGCAATTTTACCTTTATATATTCAGCATTTGGGAAAAAGGCTGCAATAAGATTATGGAGAGGGACATCCTAAAAAAACAAAGTGCATTCCTTCTTTATGTACATCAGGTGTTTGACAGACAAGCATAGAGGTGTGTTGATAGGCTGGTCTTTTGGCTGGCTCTTGAAATTACTTCCTACCTGGGATTATGTGTAATCAGAAATTATAAGAAATCCTTTTATGAAAAAAATTAAACATTTTTTTTTAACTCAAGATAAACATTAGTGTTCAACTGTTTTTACTTATGATATATTAAAAATAAAATGTAAGAAATGAAGACTGTTAAATTGCATATTGACCTTATTTTTTGCAGCACATGGGGTGGGTAAAATTGGTAGCCGCAGAGGCATGCAGCCCTTAAACATTCTCTCTTTACATATCTCAGCTTCTGGACAAGCTGGTCACATTGTCAAAAGACCCAAGACCTGTCTTTTGGCTTGTCTTTCAGTAACATCTTCCCCCCTGGTATTTGTAATCAAGCAAATGTAAGATTTTTATAAATGAGAAAATTAAATACCTTTTACATAAGGCAGACATTAGCAGCAATATTTATTATAAATAATAATCTTTAAATATTATAATTGCTCTTTTACCTTCTTTTTTTGCAGCACGTTGATTAGGTACTTGTAAAATTTAGTAGCTGTAAGAGAACATATAGTGCAGCCGTTGAGCAGTTCTTGACATACATCAGCCCTAGATAACCCTGGCACTTTGATGAAAGTCTGATCTATTGGTTTGAATCTCTGTAATATCTTCCTCCTTGGCATATGGAATAAAGTTATTTACTTGTACCATAATGAACTATGAAAAAAATTGATTTAATTGAAAAGAGAAATATTATTGTTGAAATTTAAAAAATGCAAATTTTGGTAGATCAAAAATTAAACTTTCTAATTGAAGACAATTTGCACTTTAACCTTTTTTTAATATGTAATATGTCTTGTAGGCACTTGTGAAACGAATAGATGGAGTGAAATATGACAGCATCAAATGCAGCCCTTCAACTTTAACCTTTTAAATAATACCATGCACCCTTACATAAATAAATATTAACATACAATAAACTGCACATCTTAAGTCATTCTAACAAAACAGAATATTGCATCGATTGAAGTTATTTATAGATGCTTTAACCCTATAGATAATTTAATTGCTCATAACTAAAATATTTATAAACATACAGTATTCCTTTGTTCGTTCGTTCATCCGTCGATTCAATGAGGACCACTCTAGCCATCCGAGGGTTGCTGGGACTGGCTCTGTCTGTGCATGCGCAGATGAGGTGGTCGATCCTTGCACGGAAGGTTCGAGAACAGAAGGGACAAGGGACGAGTGGGACATCTCCAGGAGGATTGACAGCACGGGCCTTTCGGGCTTGCATCTTCTTTTCTGGGGCGGTGATCCGGTTTGCTTTGCATGACTTGGCACCTTCGTGGATGGAAGAGCGCCAGGTGGATCGGTCCATGGCAGCTCGTTCCCACGTGTCTGGGTTGATTTGGACTAAGTGCCCTGCCCAGCGAAGCTGGGACTGCATCAGGAGGGTGAAGATGCTGGGGAGACCTATAATATGTCTATATAAGACAATACTTTACATCTGCCACTATTACACAAGGCTTTGCTGCAGAATTAAGAGTTGACTGAAAACTTAACAAAATTGTAATAAGGCAAGTTTGACATAGTTGGAAATGTGGAGAATCAATTGGCTAAATAAAATGACAAAAATGGCAATGTCAATAATTTTTTACAGATTATAAAGATAAAGATAACCTATCAATTACTTTGAAAACAACTATTTTAGATATACAATAGCATTAAATGGTTTAATGCAATTATATATGTAGTATTTAAGTAACCAAAACTATACACACCACTATACAAGATTTACAAAATGCCTTAAAACTGCCTTACAAAATATAATAACCTTAATTTAAAATTATTGAAAAGAAAAAAAAACCCACTAAGTTATAATATTTGATTTGATTACATCAGAATTTTCAGATTTGTGAGCTTTTAAGATTTTGTATAATATTTACAACAATACAAAAAAACATGTTTGTCATCAATACATTACAAATAAAGATAAATAAATAAATAAATTTGTTACTGAATTTCACAGAGGAAAAAAAAAGAGAACATTGTAATACAGCAAGTTGAACATATTTGGAAAGTGGAGAGTTATATTTGAATATGTTAAATGAAACGTTCATTATAAACATGATACCTTTTTATATTATAAGTTGATTTATATTTTGTTAACTCATTAAAGATATTAACAAAATTATACATAAAATTATTAAGTATTCATTTTCATTTGAAAAAAAAGAAGTTATTTTTAAACAAATTAAAAGAAATCAACAAGCACCCTAATATTTTAAAGAGTATTCAATTATTTTGTAAATGCCATGTTTGATATACCATAAGATCAAGTAACATTTTAATGTGATGATAAAGTATTATTTTAATAACACAAGAATATTTAGAATCTTATACTAGATATACATGTTATGTTTTCTTTAAAAAAAAAGCCATTTATTATTATGATTACAAATTATTTGATTCTTTTTTTATTCCAAACTGTTTTAAAGATTTTTAAATCAGTTCTTGTTTGTTGTTTGTCATTTGTCAACATGACTTATACTTTAAAGATTTTAAAAGGGAATTTCATATACATAATTATTGTATACCTTATCTAACATAATCAGCAACAAAAAGCGAAACAAAACAAAAGAAAAAATTGGCATAAAAATGCAGGAAAAACAAACCAAAATATATTACCAAAAAAAAACAGCCAATGACCACTAGGCACAAAACTCTAAAGTTTTACTCAAATTATGGAAATGCAATTACAAAAATAAAAAGCATTAAACTATAAAAACAAAAAACCCAAGAAAGAAAACTGTAGCAAAAACTCTTTGCTTAAAAACACAATCGACACCTGAGCCAAATAACACAAACAAAAGCCAGAAAAACTGAACAACCAAACAATAGCAACCAAGAAAAAATAACAAAACTCATACCAGGAAACTCATTGATATAACCCAAAAATAGACTAGAGGCATTATTTCAAAGACAGACATTCCAAAAGCCCAAAAGGCATCTACAAATTCAGGTGGGGGGAGGGGAGGAGAACTAGCAATAAAAAAAAATAAAGCCAATACAGAAAAATTAAACGATTTGCAGAACCTCTGTAAGCATCACCTACTCTGAAAAGAATAATTAAAGATACTTGAAGAAAAAAATTAGTGATATTTAAGATTCTTGTAATGGCTGATATAGCTGAACAATAATGATAAAAAAATAAAAAAAAATAAATTAGGAAAATTATTTTTCATCTTTTAGGTGCGGCAGGTGAAGTCACATGGTGGGCACATGTTACCAAAATGCACAGCTACCCTTTACCAAGAAAAACCTATTAAAAAAACATCAAGAAGTTAGTTAACCTGAAAAAGTGATTAGATTAGTATATTGGTGGGAATCACCATAACAATGTACATTGCTAAGAAAATATTCTGATCTGTGGGATAAATATAGTTATGATAATTAGGCAAACCATTTTGTGTGATAAATCTCATTGCTGCTAGTAATAAAAGGCTGGTCTTCTAACATTCTATTTCCTGGAACCTGTAACCATGCTTCGCTTGGATAAATGCAATTAACTGTAAGATAATTATAATAATAATAATAATATAATAATATATAATAAATATAATAATAATATAATTATAATAATTCAATAATTTATGTGAGATAAATGTCAAATTTAAAATTAAAACAACCATTTAACTGATGATATTGCATTTTTACCTTTTTATGTTCAGCATGTATGAAAAATCTGAAATCAGATCATGCAGAGGGACATGCTAAAATGACAAAGTGCATTCCCTCTTTGCATTCAGAAGCTGTTGTGCGCACGTGGACGTGTGCAATTTCCTGGTCTTGTGGCAATGCTCTTAAAATTTCTTGCTCCACAGCTACATGTGTAATCAAATTTGAGAAATTAGATATCCACATTTAATTTTAAAAAATGATATTTTTATACAAGTATCAGTGTTGAGCCTGCACAAAAATGATTTTTATGGTAAAGTGAAAATTTGTCTTTAAAAAAATCAATACTATCAATTTTTTGTTTTACCTTCTTTTTCCGGTAAATGGGGTAGGCATTTGTAAAATTAGTAGCTGTAATAGCCTGTAGACCATAAACATTCCTTCTATGCATGTCTCAGCTGCTGAATGACCCTGGCATTATGATGTAATCATCTATTTGACTTGACTGTCAGGTACATATCTCCCGGGTATCTGTAATCAATGTCCAAAAATAAAATAGATATTGATCTATAAAAAAAATTCAAAAGGTTTACACAAGACAAATCAGTTATTAAAAATGTATGTTATGGTACATGCAAAAATTAAACTTTAAATATCAAAAAAGTCAAATTGCTATTTTTACCTTATCATAGTCGCCACAAAGGACTTTTACAATCAGTAGATGTAGACCTGCCCTTGCTACAATGGACTTTTACAATCAGTAGATGTAGACCTGCCCTTGCCACAAAAGACTTTTACAATCAGTAGATGTAGACCAGCCCTTGCCACAAAGGACTTTTACAATCAGTAGATGTAGACCAGCCCTTGCCACAAAAGACTTTTACAATCAGTAGAAGTAGACCAGCCCTTGCCACAAAGGACTTTTACAATCAGTAGATGTAGACCTGCCCTTGCACATTTCTTGTTTACAAACATCAGCCTTAGATAAGCCTGGCTCTATGACAAATGTCTGGTCGATAGGCAATTAGAAGACTCTGTAATATTTTTCCTCCTGGCATTTGTAATTACATGTAATATAAAAAATAATGAATTTATCTATGAAAAAATGTAATTATTTTTAAAAAAAAGACTATTTTTTTTAAGACTTATAAAAGAAATGATGAATTATGGTAGCCCAAGAATTTACTTTGAAAATTAACACAATGTGCACTTTTACCTTTCTATGAGCAGCATGTCTGATAGGCACTTGTGACAGGCACTTGTGACACAAAGATATTTATGGAAGTATAACAATAGCTTAAAGTGCAGTCCTTGAACATTCCCCTTTAAAAAAATGTCATATTTTATAATATTTATTTACAAAACATAAAATATATAAACCTTAATTATTCTTACTAAACAGATTATTTCATCGCCTAAAGTTATTTAAATATGTTTTGTACCTAAAGAATACTAATTTAATTGCTACTAAAAAAATAATTTATGAGCCATGACACTCTAGGTCTTTATTAGACAACACTTTACATCTGCAACTATTACATAAAGCATTGCTGTAGTATTAAGAGCTGAAAAAAAAATATTAAGGCAATGAATAAAATCTTTAAAAAATTGAAACGACTAAATTGTATGGCATAGTTCGAATTGGGGAGATTATTTGGCTACGTAAAATGACCATAATGACTATTTCAGTAATATTTTCACATAACATGTCACATTTGTGATAATCTTATCAAAAATTTCAAAAAAGACAAGTTGAATTTACAATAAGATCAAATTATGTTGTAATGCAGTAATAATAAATGTAGTTTTTTAGTAACTAAGACAAAACACAATATCATAATATATATTAATATAAAAATAAAATTGTCTTACAAAACATTTTCATGCTTACAAATTATGGAGAGAAAGAAATAAAGGGATAGGATTATATTTGATTACATCAGTATCTCAAGATTTGTGAGTTATTGAGATAATGGTATTTACAAAACTACTGTACATTTTCTTAAAGAATAAGTTAAAATTTGATACAGAATTTCACAGGAAAAAAAGAAGCAAACATTGTAATACAGCCAAGTTGGCGGCTGTATTGGGAAATGGAAATGGTGAGCAATATTTTAATTCATAAATTACAGGAGACATTTAATAAATAAAAAAGAAAATCAATATTTTAAAACATTAAAATAATTATTTAAAAAACATTTAAACATATTCAACTATTTTAACAATTCATTTTCATATGAAAGTTTTTTTTTAATTTAAAGAAATCAAACTGCCTAATATTTTTTTTAAAAATATCAATTATTTTGAAAATGCTATGTTGGATTTAAAACAATATGTAACATTTTAATTAAATAATAAATGTAGTATTTTAATAACTGAACTCTTACAAATATTATACTAAATATACATGTTTACTTTTACAATGTACTAGCAAAATATTTGTATTATTATCTATCTATCAGGTGCCGTGCCCAGAGGCGTAGGCGGTCATGCCTCTACACAGCTCTCTGTCTTTGGTCTTGTCAATCAACTCCGCTGGTGATTGCGCCCCATGCCATCTAGTCAGCCCATCCAGCATCTTTTCTCTCTGCCTGCCTTGATCTCTTTTGCCCTCGATCTTTCCTGTTGTTACTATGTGTTCCAACCTGCCTCGCCTCATGATGTGTCCAAAAAATCCAGATTGTCTCCTAAATTTAGACAAAATGTATTTTCATCAGTGCATTAAATCTTTGTCAACAATCCACAAAGAATAAAGATTTGATATAGAATTTCATACAATTAGCATAATTTACAACAAAAAGAAAGGAAAAGAAGAAAACATTATAATCTGGCAAGCTGATTATATTTAGAAATGGGGAAAGTTTAAAGTTATATTTGAAGAATCTGTAAATAAAAAATCGCAACTTTTCTAAAAACTAAAAAAAATAACTGTATGACTATTAAAAATGTGCATTTCTTAATTTTAAATGTTAAAAAAATTATAGTACATGTAAATGATAAAAATAACAAGTTATGCAAACATAGTAAAATCTATTTAAAAAAAGGAATAGAATAACTAATCTCATTTTTTTTTAAAACTTAAAAACCAAAATACTAAACCACACAAAAAAATGGCAAATAAATTAAAAATATTTGACCAAAAAAAACAGTAAATGATCAAGCTTTAAACTGTAAAAACAATAAGCAGACACAAACAAAACTGTGGCCAAAACTCAAAGCTCAACCAACCAAAAAACTAATTACCAAATAACTCACGCAAAAGTTTGAAACAACATTACAAAACTCACTGAAACTGAGAAAACCAAATCACAAAATGGACCAGAAGCAATAATACAAAATCAATAACAAAATTGTGTAGAAAGCACCTACAAAAACTAGTTGGTGTGTGTGTGGGGTTGGGGGGAGGGGGGGGATTACAACAAACCTATAAAAAAAATAAAGCCCAAACATCAAATTTCAAATGATAGAATATCTGTTAACATCTCCACGTCTGTAAAAAAAAATTAATTAATTACTGATATGTGAGAGAAAAATTAAACTAATGACCTTTAAGATTTATTAATGGCAGGTATGTAGCTAAACAGCAGTGATAAAAACAAGGAAAAAAAATTAAATAATGAAAACTATTCTTAATCTTTTGAGCTCAGCACAACTAGTCACGTGGTGGAGCACATGGCACTAGAATTTAATGGCCTTGAACATTCCTCCTTTACAGCTGTTTGAGGAGCCTAGCACTGTGATGAAAGTCTTGTCTTTTGTGCCTTGATTATGTATATCTTTCTCCCTGGAATTTGAAGAGCCTGGCACTATGATGAAAGTCTTGTCTTTTGTGCCTTGATTATGTATATCTTTCTCCCTGGAATTTGAAGAGCCTAGCACTGTGATGAAAGTCTTGTCTTTTGTGCCTTGATTCTGTATATCTTTCTCCCTGGAATTTGAAGAGCCTAGCACTGTGATGAAAGTCTTGTCTTTTGTGCCTTGATTCTGTATATCATCTTCCTCCCTATAATTTGTAATCTGTGTGTAAAATTTAAGATATAGAATGAAAAAATTTAAATACCTTTTAAACAAGACAAACACAAGTTGCAAAATATTTAAGCAATGGCAAATTAAAATTTATCATTAAATACCAAAATAGCGAAATTTTGCTTTTACCTACTTGTGAAATCAGTGTCTGTAGAGGGACATAAGGCACAGCCCTTGAAAATTCCCTCAGCCGTTGGACGAGCCTGGCACTGTGATGAAAGGCTCAACTATTTTTTCTGAAATATATATTCACGTCTCCTTTAGATAAATATAACAGTTGAGATATTAAATTTATGCAATTATTTAAGGTCGAACTTACAAGTTAACATTTATAAAGGTCAATCAAAAATTAATCTTGATATCAAGAACATGAAATTGCATGGTTACCTTTCTGCATGAAGCATTTCTGGAGGCGACTAGCATAGGAAGATCTTGTCAAGGGATGTGACTTCAGAACATTGTGCAGTGTTACAAAAGGCTGGTCTTCTTGCTTTAATCTGTGTAACATCAGCTTTCCCGTAAAGGACTGGATAGGCCTGTTGTAGACATCTTGCTGGACTCCTGGTAGAAGTACTCACAGTACATCTTGTTGGAGTTACACCTTTCTGTTCCCGGACGTCATGACTATAAGCATTTCCCTGGACTCACATATGATGTGGTATCTGGAATAAGTACCTGTAGTAGGTCTTGTTGGAGTTACACCTTTCAGTGGCCTGATATAAAGTCTAAAGTAGGGCTGCAAAATTTAACGATTAACTAATCAATTAATGGTTAAACAAATTGTAACTGTACAAATTCTACAACCATTAATCGACCCATCACTTACAAATGTACTAGAAGTCAAAAAGTAAATGGCGCCTGATAAATAAATTTCCTGATAATTAAACGAACATTTTGAATTTAAACTATTGACTGATGGGAAGTTCAAAATGTTGATAAAGTTCATTATATCCATTGTCAGAAATTTTTGCCTACCATGGTTCTAACACTTAGCTTAATAATCAAATCAAATTAAAAGCGTATCATGCTAATGGAGTCCGACTCAAATACAGAAAATGACGACAGCTCTTCTGATGAATTACTGCCTTACACAATGGAGATGAAAGTTCCTGAATCCGTTGACCCCCTCCAATGGTGGAAACTTAATGAACACTGATATCCGATATTGTCATTCCTTGCCAAGACGGTTTTGTGCATACCAGTTACCTCAGTTTCATGTGAATGATTGTTCAGCTCCGCTGGTTTTATTATCAATAAGACCTGCTCATCACTTGAACCAAATGGTGTCAACACACTTGTCTGTTTACATAATTTGTGAAAAGATGACATAAAGGAGACATTCCAGTGTCATCTTGATTTTCAAGAAGTACGTTAAATAAATGTTATTTATGACATCATAAATTTTAATTTTTGGCTTTAATCGAAATTAACTATAATAGATAATTTTTCAAAAGCTAACTATTAAATTTAAATTAATCGTTTAACAGCCCTAGTCTTAAGGCATTTTGCTGGACTGACATTTAACGTCATCAGGGAACAAGTAACTCATTGGGCTTAAACCTGCTGTAAGTCGAATAGTATGTCGTAAGTAATCTTTCTGAACTAATACTTAAAGGTAACCGTTAGAAGTACCCGTAGTACATCTCATTGGACTTACACCAAATGGTTGCCAACTCCGCCTGCACGTAGATATCTAGCCGGATGCACCTTTAGACAGTCATAAAAGAATCTGAAGACATATAGACAACCCACATATTGGTTGCCAACTCGGCCTGCCCATAGGTATCAAGCCATCATGTCTATAAATATGTGTACTTTGAGTTTGACTCAGAGGCGCACCCCCTTGGTACGCCTCTGAGTCAAAGTAAACATATTTATAGACATGATAATCATAGGCCCAAGAATTTATGATAGAACAAAACGAAATTGTAATCCTGAAATCAAATCCCATCTATTTCTTATCTGTTACAGACCCTCCTTCTATACAGAAGATTATTGCGTCCTACTAAACTCCTGCGCTTATTTGAGACCTACATCTACTTTAAGTCATACTTCATTATCATACACATCATAAAACAGCTAATTTAACGAATTGAGAATTGTATTAATATTACTAATACTAATATTATTAGCTTGAACTTTATTCTTAGAAAAAAGGGAAAAAAAGTATGAAAAAATATGACGCGCTTTACTCAATTTACTGTTACTGTTACTAAAAACTCAATAGCATAACAGTGATTAACAGCATCAACTTACCTTACCTTAGACGAATTTTATTAATATCAGATCTACTAATATTATTAGTTTGCAGCTTTATTCTTAGAAAAAAGAATAAAAATGTATTAAAAAATATGACGCTTTACTCAAGACTTTATAAACTTTATTATTTATTAATAGCTCAATGTCAATAGCAAACAGCATCAACTTACTTTACTGAACTGAGTTTACTTTAAACTTTAACAACAAGCGGAATTCACAACTTCCTCCAACACACGCTGGTAACCAAATGATAAAATGACACTGACAACACAGATGGTGAACAGAACTCATTATCCCCGCCAGTTGAAGACAGAAATTTCCACCCAATTCACACTTTCAATGTAACACATCAAATTTGCCGCGGGTCACTACTTAGTACATGGGGGCGGGGCTAGGGGTGCGGCTAATACCCAGCAACCTTGACATTTCCCCCAAGATTGCTACTCTGAAACACTGGAATAAATAAATAATGCATGAGTTTCACAAGTCACGGGATGGACTATGCACCCTGGTCAGTTTTCCAGGCCCAACCGATGTAAATGTAAGGCAAAGGGCTCTACGCCTCAAACTGTAGGGTTAATTTAAAATGCAGTGGAGAGCTCCCCCCCCCCGCCCATCAAGTTTGGTAAACACTTAGATTCATGGTGTTTTTAAATCCCTTATATTAACTTCACCGCCGTCTCTCTCTGTCTGTCTGTCTCTCTCTCTGTCTCTCTCTCATCATCTCATGGGCTCGGCGGGCGGAAAAACAAAAGTCGAAAATGACCCACTTCCAATGATCCGATCGAACTGAAATTTGGCACACGGACCCGTCTTACCTAACAATGCATCGTATCAAAATTTCAGATCGATCGAACGTACCGTAATTAAATTAATGCATTTTTAGTTTATCCTTATATGAGGTATGTAATTTTAATTCACGATTTGTTATTGTTTTTTTGCCACGTGAAAGTTTGAGCATTGAGGCGACCCAACGAAACGACGGTGCGCTTTTGTTTACATTTTACGTGTCACTCTGAGCTCGGTCAAGCGAATCGGTGACCAGACTTTTCCCCTCTCCCCCCACCCACCCCTCCCCCCCCCCACTAGGGTTATGATGCAAAGTTGAGTTAAGACAGATTCAGTCTGTAAATGTTTGAATATAATCAATACTTTTAGTTATGTCTCATCTATAAGGGATTTATAGTCAAAAACTTTGTTTTTACGGGGTTGTTTTATTAAATCCCTTATATTAACTTCGCGGCCGTCTCTCTCTCTCTCTCTGTCTCTGGGCTCGGCGGGCGGCGGGCGGAAAAACAGAAGTCAAAAATGACCCACTTCCCATTATCCGATCGAACTGAAATTTGGCACACGGACCCGTCTGACCTAACAATGCATCGTATCAAAATTTCAGATCGATCGAACGTACCGTAATTAAATTAATGCATTTTTAGTTTATCCTTATATGAGGTATGTAATTTAAATTCACGATTTGTTATTGTTTTTTTGCCACGTGAAAGTTTGAGCATTGAGGCGACCCAACGAAACGACGGTGCGCTTTTGTTTACATTTTACGTGTCACTCTGAGCTCGGTCAAGCGAATCGGTGACCAGACTTTTCCCCTCTCCCCCTCCCCCCCCCCACCCCTCCCCCCCCCTAGGGTTATGAAGCAAACTTGTGTTAAGACAGATTCAGTCTGTAAATGTTTGAAAATAATCAATACTGTTAGTTATGTCTCATATATAAGGGATTTATAGTCAAAAACTTTGTTTTTACGGGTTTGTTTTATTAAATCCCTTATATTAACTTCACCGGCGTCTCTCTCTCTCTCTCTCTCTCTGTCTGTCTTGGGCGGGCGGAAAAACAGAAGTAAAAAATGACCCACTTCCCATGATCCGATCGAACTGAAATTTGGCACACGGACCCGTCTAACCTAACAATGCATTGTATCAAAATTTCAGATTGATCGAACGTACCGTAATTAAATTAATGCATTTTTAGTTTATCCTTATATGAGGTATGTAATTTAAATTCACTGTTTGTTATTGTTTTTTTCCCACGTGAATGTTTGAGTTGTCACGACCCATCGAATTACCGCGTGCTTTTGTTTACATTTTACGTGTCATGCTGAGCTCAGTCCCCCCCCCCTAGGGTTATGAAGCAAAGTTGAGTTAAGAGTTAGAAAATACTGTTAGTTATGTCTCATATATAAAGGGATTTATAGTCAAAAACTTTGTTTTTACGGGTTTGTTTTATTAAATCCCTTATATTAACTTCGCGGCCGTCTCATCTCTCATCTCTCTCTCATCTCATCATCTCATGGGCTGGGCGTGCGGAAAAAGAAAAGTCGAAAATGACCCACTTCCCGTGATTCGATCGAGCTGAAATTTGGCACACTGACCCGTCTGACCTAACAATGCATCGCATCAAAATGTCCGATCGATCGAACGTACCGTAATTAAATTAATGCATTTTTAGTTTATCCTTATATGAGGTATGTAATTCAAATTCACGCTTTGTTATTGTTTTTTTGCCACGTGAAAGTTTGAGCTGACGCATTGAGGCGACCCAACGAAGCGACGGGGTGCTTTTGTTTACATTTTACGTGTCACGCTGAGCTCGGTCAAGCGAATCGGTGACCAGACTTTTCCCCTCTCCCCCTCCCACCCACCCCTCCCCCCCTAGGGTTATGAAGCAAACTTGAGTTAAGACAGATTCAGTCTGTAAATGTTTGAAAATAATCAATACTGTTAGTTATGTCTCATATATAAGGGATTTATAGTCAAAAACTTTGTTTTTACGGGTTTGTTTTATTAAATCCCTTATATTAACTTCACCGCCGTCTCTGTCTCTCTGTCTCTCTGTCTGTCGTCATCTCATGGGCGGGCGGAAAAACAAAAGTCGAAAATGACCCACTTTCCGTGATCCGATCGAGCTGAAATTTGGCACACGGGCCCGTCTAACCTAACAATGCATCGTATCAAAATTTCAGATCGATCGAACGTACCGTAATTAAATTAATGCATTTTTAGTTTATCCGTATATGAGGTATGTAATTCAAATTCACGGTTTGTTATTGTTTTTTTCTTCCACTTCCACGTGAGTTTGAGTTGACGCCGACCGTCGTGCCGACACCCCCTCACGTCCCACCCCCATTTATTAAAGACAAGGGACATCACTCGGTGTCAGTCTGTCAATGTTTGTAGCGTTTGAAAATAATCAATACTGTTAGTTATGTCTCATATATAAGGGATTTATAGTCAAAAACTTTGTTTTTACGGATTTGTTTTATTTACCACGTTTTTATTAACTCGCTTTCGTTGGTGTGGCATTGTTGGTTTGTCCGAAATTTTTTCAAATCTTCCAACGTAAAATTGAACCACTTTTGATGGTCCTAGAGATCTGAAAATTTTACCACAGATAGATCTTGGATGACAATGCATTGTATCAAAATTTCAGATCAATCGAATGTACCGTTATTAAATTATTGAACTTTTTAGTTTATCTATAGTCTATAACGTTTTTAAAACGTTGGGCGGGCGCTTGTGAGGTGTTTGGTAAAATAAATAGAGGTAAAAAAATATTGTTAAAAACCAAGTTTTTATTAGTGGACTAAAAAGAATAAAATAAATAAAGGTAAAAAAATGATTTTTAAAAACCACGTTTTTACAAGCGGACTAAAAAGAAGAAAATAATTTAAAACTTGTAAGTTCAAGTACTTTGATTTAATATGACTAAAAACGTGGGGCGGGTGTTTGGTATAAAAATTAAAGATTTCTAATTTAGAAGGCAAAAGAGAGATCTATAAGTGAGAGTATGAGTGAGCTGCATATGTTAAACCTCATAAGCGCCCGCCCCACGTTGTTAGTAATAATGAAACAGGGAGCATAGATTTACAAGTTTTAAATTAATTTATTCTTTTTAGTCCGCTTGTAAAAACGTGGTTTTTAAAAATCATTTTTTTACCTTTATTAATTGTTTTTTAAAATCCCTTATATTAACTTCGAAATCTTGTCTCTCTCTCTCTCTGTCGTCATCTCTTCGTACGTCGGTCGGGCGGAAAAACAAAAGTAAATAAATAGATGTAAAAACAAAGTTTTTGACTATAAATCTCTTATATATGAGACATAACTAAAAGTAGTGATTATGTTTAAATGCGACATTTACAGACTGAAACAGAATTATCTCCCCAGGTTTTAAAACCGGGCGCAGGGACGGTAGGGGGTGTGAACATCGACGGCTGGCGTCAACGCGTGAACTGAACTGTCACGTGAAAGAATTATAAACAAATGTCCGGATAGTCCGATCGTTTAAACTTACAAAGCAAGTTAATTTAAGGGATTTAAAAATATTTTTTATTTTTCAACAACTATTACATAATGGGATAAAAAAATTAAATAATTTTTTAAAATATAATAATTATAATTAATCAATGTCTGTGTGTGTGTGTATGTGAGTGTGTGTGCGTGTGTGTGCGAGTTTTGAGCTGGCCCATACATTAAAATAGATCTTTAAGATTTCTTACGTAAATATTCGGAACTTGACGTCTGCTGATGTAAAGAAAAAATATCCGACTGAAAATAACAATCTATTTTTAAATAAACAGATTCAAATTTTATATTGATTTAAATGAAATATTTAGTAAATTTGATTGCATATTACTAGACAAATTTTTTAAAATTAAATTAATTAAAAATTAAAATTTAGTTTTAACACGTCGCTTTTTTTCCAAACAGCATGAATTGATTAATTTAAAGTCTTAATCAAAATTAGTCTTTTTTTTTCAATACGTAGCTGTAATCGCAGATCATGGGGGGTGAAAAGAGAAACCCCGAATTTCGGTGATTAGTTCACTTCAATCTACTTTAAAAAGCTGGAAAAAAATACTAGCACATAATTATTATAGATATGTCACCCAAACTCAGACAATAGATTTGCACTTCTGTGTGATGTAAGATGAACAAATTAGGGCTGTTATCGATTAATTTAAAATTAATCGATAACTGTTGAAAAATTAACAATTAATTAATCGTTAGTTTCGATTAAAGCCAAAAATTGACATTTATGGTGTCATAAGTAACATTTTTTAACATACTTGTCGAAAATCGAAATAACACTGGGATGTCTTCTTTATATGACATCTTTTAACCAACAACGCAAATAGGCAAGTGTATTGACATTATTTGGTTCAAGTGATGAGCGGGTCTTATTGATAATATAACCTGCCGAGCTGAAGGATCGTTCACATAGCTTTAGATTGTCTCTTCTAAAGTTTCTGATACTGTAGTGGATGTTTGGTTTGCAGGTGATATATAAGCGAAGTGTTAGAACCATGGCAGCAATGTTCCCTTTAAACAGTGCGGCTGCGTAGATATTTGACCGACGCCACGAAGGAGTTTAAAATCACCACGATGCAAATTTTGCACACGAGTTTTTTTTTACTTTGCACACGGACCAACGAAGCTCAGACTTACACTTACAGGGAACATTGCATGGTAGGGAAACGATTTCTCTCAATGGACACAATAATTTTTATCAACATTCATTTTGAACATTCACGTCAGTCAATAGTTTAAAACTAAAATGTTCGTGTAATCGTCCGGAAATTAGTTCATATTTATCAGCCGAAATATTTTACTTTTTTACTTCAAGTACAGTTATAAGTGTTTGGTCGGTTAATCGTTAAACATTTTTTTAATCGCTAAATATTTCTAACGATTAATCGAGAAATTAATCGTTAATTTCCGCAGCCCTAGAAAAAAATAAATTTTGAAATTTGATTTTGTTTTCAAAACTTCAAAAATAATAATAGAGATAATGAAGTTGATATTTGATGCCAAAAAGTTTTTATTATAATTATGTTTATAAAAAAAAAGAAACATGAATGCTGATCATCAAACAAATTCGGAAATTTCGTCACAATTAGATGATGGAAATATAAATGAAACCGAGGCTTCATTGGCGAAACTAATTCGTTCTGGCCTCACCTGAAAATACTATTCCGTGTGAAATTCAATTCGGTTTTATACGTGTGGATGATGCTGATATCCGCTGTGTTAGTTGCAGCGATGTTATATCGAACGTTCTCAACATGTGTATTAATACAAAGTGAAGACGATAGTGAATGAACAATAAGCAATCATCGCAAAAGATAATTCTGTTTAAAATTGTTGGATGACAATTTTTTTTATCCATATATACATAAATAATACAATTATATATCCAACTTTATTTTTTGTACAAATAGGCACTATATTTTGTCAGTGATAAGGAATTACTTTCTCTTAAAATAAAATTTTATTTTCAACATCTGATGTGCATTACAATTTATTTGCCCGTAATCGCTGCACCAAAAAGCACAAGTGGAAATAACGCATTGACAAAATATGTTCTTGAGAAAATTAAGGTGACAAGGTAATTGTAAATTTCTTTTAAACTGTTTTTGAAATTTAATTTACAACATTGTCAGACAAATTTTTATGAACTTGAGTTACTTAAAATAATTCTTTAAGTAATTTAAACATACATTTACAAAAGAATTTAATTTATGTAAAAATACATTAAATGTTACAAGTATTCATACTGACAGAAACTATAAACTTAATATTTGAAGGTTAAACTATATGTATTTTTAACTACATTATTGTCGATCCGCTGCTTCATGGCTGGTATCCACCTTTGAAAGTGGCACGCCACTTCACTTCGATCCTTATATTTAGGGATACAATGAAAAAGAAAGGCAATGATTTGCGAATTTTTTAGTTAATAATAAATGACTCTATTAAATAACTGTACATTCGACCCATCTGAAATTTTGATACGATGCATTGTTAGGTGACACGAGCCTATGTGCCAAATTTCAACTCGATGGCATCACGGGAAGTGGGTCATTTTCGACTTTTGTTTTTCCGCGTGTCCGACCAAGACAGAGACGGCGGTGAAGTTAATATAAGGAATTTAAAAATGACCCACTTCCCGTGATGCCATCGAGCTGAAATTTGGCACATAGACATATATCACCTAACAATGCATCGCATAAAAATTCAGAATGATCGAACGTACCGTAATTAAATTAATGCATTTTTATTTTATCGCTATACAACGCATGTAATTCAATTTCACTGTTTGTTATTGTTTTATTTTTTCACGTGACAGTTTAGTCACGCGTTGACGCCATCCGTCGATGTACCGGCGTGTTTTTGTTTACATTTTGCGTGTCACGCTGAGCTCGGTCCAGCGATCGGTGACCAGACCCCCCCCCCGTTATAAAGCAAAGGGGAGTTAAGACAGATTCAGTCTGTAAATGTGTGTCGCGTTTGAACATAATCAAAACTGTTAGTTATGTCTCATATATAATGGATTTATAGTGAATAACTTTGTTTTTACGGGTTTGTTTTATTTTAACTTTGCATACGGACCAACGAACCCAAATCCCTTTAATAGGCCTGTGGGCGAGACTGCATAAAAGTTTATTTAATAGACCTGTGGGCATAAACTGCATAAAATTTAGTGCTCAAAGAACTAGCCAATTAGTGTTTTTACAAATATGCACTCCACTTTAGACAGGTTCACAAAATTTTTAAAATTTAACATGTATTTGAACTTAATTCCATAATTAAAACTTGTAATTTAATATGTTAATTTATTTACTTTTTTGTTTCGTTTTTTGTTTAAATATTAAAAAAAAACCTCTTACTTCTGAACTGCTAAAAATCCGAAACCATCAATTCTACAGTAATAACAAATTTTTATATTAAACTAGCAGACCCGTCGTGCGTTGCAACAATCAAAGTAAAAAGGAATAAATTTAAAGAAACCAATGAGTGGTATGTTTAAAAACAATTCTGAAGAAAACTTCGTGGAAGTGTGAATTTTTTTTTCCAAGTTTCTTAGCAAACGGATAAATAAATTAATAATTAAATAGCGCACAAAAGAAGAAACGATATTAATGGCCCCGGCCCCAAATTTAGTGATAATATAGTTTTTTATTGCCATTGTACTCAAGCTATATTCCTCAATAACGTGTAAAATTAAATAGGGAATACAATGATTAAAGTTCAGTAAAAAGACTTTGGGGCCCCCAGCTTCGAAGGAATGGAAATTAAGAGTTCAGTGCCCTATAGTAATAAAGGCTCTTAAGTTTTTATATTCTAAGTTTGTCAAAGTCCAGTTGTTTTCTCAATATCTAACTCTTAAACTACTTTTTATATACCTAAAATAGGGGGGAAATAACATTAAGGGGCCTCTCGCCCATTCGGTGCAAGAGGTCAATTTAAAAAACCTGTTCATTTTAGTTCATTTTTATTGTGGCTATTTTTCTCAAGCTCTTTAAAAAGTAAATAGGAAAAATATCTTAAACATATACGAAAAAAGATATTTGGTGCCCCGGCCACGAAGATATTGGCATTAGAAGTTCAGTTTTTTGTAGTATTTTAATATAGGCACCCAAGTTTTTGTATGAAAAGTTTGGTGAAGATCTATTCATTTACTAAGAAGCTAACGTAGAAACTAATTTGTATGTAGCTCGTATAAGATAAAAACGACATTAAGGGCCCCAGGGCCCATTCTGGGCAAGATATAAAGTTCAAAACACCTATTCATTTCAATTAGTATAATAATTGATACATGTGTCATAATTTGTCAAGATTGTTAATGACTGAATGGTGAATAAAATCTTAAACGTTTAAGAAATGTGAATTTTTGGGCCCCCAGCCACAAAGGAATGAATATTAGCAGTTTAGTGTCCTATAGTATTTTAATATTGGCTATCAAATTGTCATATACAAAGTTTGGATAAGATCCAACAATTTACACAGTAGCTAGCGCTTAAACTAATTTTTATATAGCTCATGTAAACAACAAATGACATTATGGGCCCCCGGTGCCCCAAGAGTGTTAAATTTAGAAAAGAAGTTGCCAGTTACCATCCCAGGTGGGTACTCAACAGTCTCCAAAAATTTCACGATGATCGGATGAATAGTTTAGTCAGCTATAAAGGACATGCACACACACACAGACATACTTTTATTTATATATAATAGATATAAGAGAAAAAGACATTTAGGGCCCCTGGGCACATTTGGTGATAGAAGTAAATTTCAAAATCATTTTAATTTTAATTAAGTTTCCTCATAGATATATTCCTCAAGATCGTGAAAAATTGAATGGGGGAAAATACATTAAACATATACGAAGAAAAGACATTGGGGGCCCTCGGCCCCGAAGGAATGGACATTTGAAGTTAAGAGCCCTATAGTATTTTAATATGGCTACCAAGTTTTTGTATTCAAATTTTGGTTTAGATCCATTTATTTTCTCAGTAGCTAACGCATAAACTAATTTATATATATCTTATTTAAGCAAAAAAAAGACATTAAGGGCCCCGGGGCCCATTCAGTGCAAGATATAAAGTTCAAAACCCCTGTTCATTTCAATTTTTATAATAATGGATACATGTGTCATTATTTGTCAAGATTGTTAATGACTGAATGGTGAATAAAATCTTAAACGTTTAAGAAATGTGAATTTTTGGGCCCCCAGCCCCAAAGAAATGACTATTTGCAGTTCAGTCCCGTATAGTATTTTAATATTGGCTATCAAGTTGTCATATACAAAGTTTGGTTAAGATCCAACAATTTACACAGTAGCTAGCGCTTAAACTAATTTTTATATAGCTCATATAAGCAAAAAATGACATTATGGGCCCCCGGTGCCCCATGAGTGTTAAATTTAGAAAACAAAGTTGCCAGTTACCATCCCAGGTAGGTACTTAACAGTCTCCAAAAATTTCATGACGATCGGATGAATGGTTTAGTCAGCTATAAAAGACATGCACACACACACAGACATACTTTGATATTTATATATATAGAAGATGGGTCAAGATCCATTAATTTTCTCAGTATTTTACGCTAATACTAATTTTTATACAGCTCATATAAGAAAAAAACGACATTTAGGGGCCCCTGGGCCCATTCAGTGAAAGATTTCAATTTCAAAAACCTGTTCATTTTAATTCAGTTTCCTCCTAGATATATTCCTCAAAAATCGTGAAAAATGGAATGGGGAAAAATATCTTTAAAATATACTATACAAAATACACAAGCAAATTGTGCAATGAAAACAATAAATTTGAGCTTTATTTTTAGACTAATACGACAGTAAACGTTTCTGCTAATGCCTTCATCAGTACAACATAAAATACATTCTTACAATACTTAGATAAGTAATAATAATATTCTTAAAACATATTGTATTTTAAAATATTTATGTTAAATAAAAAGAAAGCAAAAACAAAAACAAACATGGACACAGGATATAGCAAAAAGGGGGAAGTATCCAAAGTTACAGTAAAAACCACAACGGGAACAAGATTATGCAGTTAAGTAAAATTATGAATTTGGTTAATTCCATATGGAGCCAACGTACCAAATCTTTTTATGAGTCTATTTTCCATGTGGACTCTATCATGGGTATTGCTTGCATATAAAATACCAGTTACTGCAATATCTGATATGCCGTTATGGTCAACACTGTTAAAATGTTTAGACACAGGACATAAGCCTGTTTATTTATATTATACAGGTGTTCTTTAAACTGATCTCCAAGACGACGACCAGCCTCACCCACGTAAATTTTATTACACCTCTTGCAAAGAATTGCATAAATCACGTTGCGACTTGTGCAAGTGAATCCATCTTTTATTAAGAATTTTTCAAGAGGGAAAGAAATGTTGTTAATTTCCATCACATATGGACAAGTATTGCAACGGTTACGGTTGCAACCTTTTGTTCCAATATGTGCTTTCATTGTGGGAAGGTGACTTCTTACAAGAATATCTCTGAGGCTTCTATCTCTCCGGAAAGCAAAAAGAGGAGGTTTTTTGAAGACCTGCTGAGTTAGAGGGTCAGCCATAAGGATTGGTCGGTTTTTGAGAATCACCTGGCGGGCTTTAAAACTATGAGGATGAAAAGTTAAAATAAATTTTGATCGATCACATTGATCAGAAACAGATGATTTAAATGTATCCTGTCTGGTCATGCCTTTAAAATATACGAGGAAAAGACATTTGGGGCCCCCGGCCCCAAAGGAATGGACATTTGAAGTTCTGTGCCCTATAGTATTTTAATATAGGGCTACCAATTTTTTGTATTCAAATTTTGGTTAAGATCCATTACTTTACTCAGTAGCTAACGCATAAACTAATTGTTATATAGCTTATATAAGACAGAAACGACATTAAGGGCCCCAGGGCCCATTCAGTGCAAGATATAAAATTCAAAACACCTGTTCATTTCAATTTGTATAATAATGGATACATGTGTCATTATTTGTCAAGATTGTTAATAACTGAATGTTGAATAAAATCTTAAACGTTTAAGAAAAAGTACTTTTTGGGCCCCCAGCCCCAAAGGAAAAATTATTAGGACTTCAGTGCCCTATAGTATTTTAATATTGGCTGTCAAATTTTTATATACAAAGTTTGCTTAAGATCCAACAATTTGCACAGTAGCTAGCGCTTACTAATTTTTATATAGCTCATATAAGCAAAAAATGACATTATGGGCCCCCGGTGCCCCATTAGTGTTAAATTTAGAAAAAAAGTAGCCAGTTACCATCCCAGGTGGGTACTCAACAGTCTCCAAAATTTTCATGACGATCGGATGAATGGTTTAGTCAGCTATAAAAGACATGCACACACACACAGATATACTTTGATTTATATATATATATATAGATATGAGAAAAAAAGACATTTTGGGCTCCAGGGCCCATTTGGTGATAGATGTAAATTTCAAAAACCTTTTCATTTAATTAAGTTTCCTCATAGATATATTCCTCAAGATCGTGAAAAATTGAATGGGGGAAAATACATTAAACATACACGAAGAAAAGACATTGGGGGCCCTCGGCCCCGAAATAATGGACATTTGAAGTTATGTGCCTTATAGTATTTCAATATGGGCTACCAAGTTTTTGTATTCAATTTTTGGTTTAGATCCATTCATTTACTCAGTAGCTAACGCATAAACTAATTTTTATATATCATATATAAGTAAAAAAGACATTAAGGGCCCCGGGGCCCATTCAGTGCAAGATATAAAGTTCAAAACCCCTGTTCATTTCAATTTGTATAATAATGGATACATGTGTCATTATTTGTCAAGATTGTTAAAGACTGAATTGTGAATACAATCTTAAACGTTTAAGAAATGTGAATTTTTGGGCCCCCAGCCCCAAATGAATGACTATTTGCAGTTCAGTCCCGTATAGTATTTTAATATTGGCTATCAAGTTGTCATATACAAAGTTTGGTTAAGATCCAACAATTTACACAGTAGCTAGCGCTTAAACTAATTTTTATATAGCTCATGTAAACAACAAATGACATTATGGGCCCCCGGTGCCCCAAGAGTGTTAAATTTAGAAAAGAAGTTGCCAGTTACCATCCCAGGTAGGTACTTAACAGTCTCAAAAAATTTCATGACGATCGGATGAATGGTTTAGTCAGCTATAAAGGACATGCACACACACACACAGACATACTTTGATTTATATATATATAGATAAATACTTATAAAATTTTTTAATATATAAACAATTTCAAGAACTTTAAACCTTAAAAAAAACTTATTTTATGCTTCTGCTCCTATTGTAAAAAGGAAGTTACATTGAAATAATGTCCACTTTAAGACTGCAACGTTAATTTCCATGAAATGTACCGTAAAATGACCGTATTTATCGGCGCATAACAAGCACTTTTCCCCCCTGAAATAGGGGGCAAATGATGTATGCGTATTATACGCCGATATAATTTTAAGAAGCAATGTTTTTACAGTATTAACAAGTAATGAAGGTGCGTGTTATACGCCGATAAATATGGTAATAATAATAATTATTATTATATTTTTACTTCAAGGGATTTAACTTGACGTCTTAAAATATTCTATTTAGCTCAGTTGTCTCTCTTTTACCAAAATAAAATAATTTGAAACAAAACACGAAGGAATCTAATATTAATAAAACAAACCCGTAAAAACAAAGTTTTTGAATATAAACCCATTATATATAAGACATAACTAACAGTATTTGTTATTTTCAAACTCTTAACTCAACTTTGCTTCATAACCCTAGGGGGGGGGCTGAGCTCAGCATGACACGTAAAATGTAAACAAAAGCACGCGGGTACGTCGATGGGTCGCGTCAACGCATCAACTCAAACTCTCACGTGGGAAAAAAACAATAACAAACCGTGAATTTGAATTACATACCTTATATAAGGATAAACTAAAAATGCATTAATTTAATTACGGTACGTTCGATCGATCTGAAATTTTGATACGATGCATTGTTAGGTGAGACGGGTCCCGTGTGCCAAATTTCAGCTCGATCGAATCACGGAAAGTGGGTCATTTTTTACTTTTGTTTTTCCGCCCGCCCGCCCAAGACAGAGATGACGAGACGGCGGTGAAGTTAATATAAGGGATTTAATAAAACAAACCCGTAATAAAACAAACCCGTAAAAACAAAGTTTTCTACTATAAATCCCTTATATTTTAGTCATAATTAAAAGTATTGATTATGTTTCAAGGCCACAAATATTTACGGACTGACACTGAGTGATGTCCCCTGTCTTTTAACGGGGGATGGGTCGTGAGGGGGTGTCGGCACGACGGTCGACGTCTAAGCGTCAACTCAAACTCACGTGGAAAAAAAAACAATAACAAACCATGAATTTGAATTACATACCTCATATAAGGATAAACTAAAAATGCATTAATTTAATTACGGTACGTTTCGATCGATCTGAAATTTTGATACGATGCATTGTTAGGTTAGACGGGTCCGTGTGCCAAATTTCAGCTCGATCGGATCACTGGAAGTGGGTCATTTTCGACTTTTGTTTTTCCGCCCGCCCATGAGATGACGACAGACAGAGAGACAGAGAGAAGACGGCGGTGAAGTTAATATAAGGGATTTAATAAAACAAACCCGTAAAAACAAAGTTTTTGACTATAAATCCCTTATATATGAGACATAACTAACAGTATTGATTATTTTCAAACATTTACAGACTGAATCTGTCTTAACTCAAGTTTGCTTCATAACCCTAGGGGGGAGGGGTGGGTGGGAGGGGGAGAGGGGAAAAGTCTGGTCACCGATTCGCTTGACCGAGCTCAGCGTGACACGTAAAATGTAAACAAAAGCACCCCGTCGCTTCGTTGGGTCGCCTCAATGCGTCAGCTCAAACTTTCACGTGGGAAAAAAAACAATAACAAACCGTGAATTTGAATTACATACCTCATATAAGGATAAACTAAAAATGCATTAATTTAATTACGGTACGTTCGATCGACCTGAAATTTTGATACGATGCATTGTTAGGTCAGATGGGTCAGTGTGCCAAATTTCATCTCGATCGAATCACGGGGGAGTGGGTCATTTTCGACTTTTGTTTTTCCGCCCGCCCATGAGATGATGAGATGATGAGACGGCCGCGAAGTTAATATAAGGGATTTAATAAACAAACCCACAAAAACAAAGTTTTTGACTATAAATCCCTTATATATGAGACATAACTAACAGTATTGATTATTTTCAAACATTTACAGACTGACACCGAGTGATGTCCCTTGTCTTTAATAAATGGGGGTGGGATGTGAGGGGGTGTCGGCACGACGGTCGGCGTCAACTCAAACTCACGTGGAAGTGGAAGAAAAAAACAATAACAAACCGTGAATTTGAATTACATACGTTATAAAAGGAAAAACTAAAAATGCATTTATTTAATTACGGTACAATCGATCGATCTGAAATTTTAATACGATGAATTGTTTGGTGAGATGGGTCCGTGTGCCAATTTTTTCAGCTCGATCGGATCACTGGAAGTGGGTCATTTTTTACTTTTGTTTTTCCGCCCGCCCAGCCCATGAGATGATGAGATGATGAGGCGGCCGCGAAGTTAATATAAGGGATTTAATAAAACAAACCCGTAAAAACAAAGTTTTTCACTATAAATCCCTTATATATGAGACATAACTAACAGTATTGATTATTTTCAAACATTTACAGACTGAATCTGTCTTAACTCAACTTTGCATCATAACCATAGTGGGGGGAGGGGTGGGTGGGGGGGGGGAGAGGGGAAAAGTCTGGTCACCGATTCGCTTGACCGAGCTCAGAGTGACACGTAAAATGTTAACAAAAGCGCCCGTCGCTTCGTTGGGTCGCCTCAATGCGTCAGCTCAAAATTTCACGTGGGAAAAAAACAATAACAAACCGTGAATTTAAATTACATACCTCATATAAGGATAAACTAAAAATGCATTAATTTAATTACGGTACGTTTCGATCGATCTGAAATTTTGATACGATGCATTGTTAGGTTAGATGGGTCCGTGTGCCAAATTTCAGTTCGATCGGATCATGGGAAAGTGGGTCATTTTTGACTTCTGTTTTTCCGCCCGCCGAGCCCAAGACAGAGAGAGATGATGAGATGGCGACAGAGACGGCCGCGAAGTTAATATAAGGGATTTAAAAAGATTAGATAACTATACTCTAACCCAGGGGTCGGGAAACGTTTTGTCTGAGAGAGCCATAAACACCACATATTTTGAAAAGTAATTCTGTGAGAGCCATACATTATCTTTAAAACTAAAAATTCAAGTAAATGTTTGCATTATGTTCAATTTCAACACTAAAAGTACAATTATGTCTCTGAATTCTTTTAAATAACATTGTTATGCTGTTTTTTATAGGCAGATCAAAGAAAATCTGAATACACTTAATGCTTTTTTAAAATAATCTAACATTTGTCTGAGAGCCAGATGCAGCCATCAATAGAGCCACATCTGGCTCGCGAACCATGGTTTCCCGACCCCTGCTCTAACCGATGTCTTCTTAATGTTTGATACATTTTAATGAGTGACCTAATTTAATGAATTTTAAAAGAAGTAATTTAATTCTTGTGTTGGTAGAATTTTTTCCCTTCAATTTGTGGTACTGTAGATATAACAAAAATATTTTAATGGAAAGCAGTGGTAACCAAACTACGGGCCGACACCGGTGATTGTATGATGAATGTGTTTAATAGAACACATGGCACACGAGGAGTTGTGATAAAATTTATATATTAAATTTTAGAATGCTAGAATATCAGCATAAAATTAAAATGCAAGAAATTCCTGGCCTTCATTAAACATTTTCAAATTATTTTCATATAGTTTGTGTGTGTGCGTGCGCGTGCGTGATTATGTGCGTGCATGCTTATAGTCAAAGTCCATTACTACGCACCACTCCTAACCATTCCCCGGCTGGTGTTAGCGTACGCGCTATCTTTACTGAGGCGACACACAAAACACACGCTTTGTTTCTTCCCGTGGATGCGTCCATCCGTCACAGTGGCGTAGCGAGAGGGGGGCAAGGGGGCAAATGCCCCGGGCGGCACTTTGCTAGGGCAGCAAATTCCTCTTAATTAATTAGCTTCTAGGAATGAAAATGTTTTTAAAAGAGGACATTTTTATCAAAATAAATTCAATACCAAACAAGACATTGATAAAAGAAATAATGTAGATATCCTAAAATATGTGAACGTTTATGCTGCAGAATCTTCAAACTTTATTTTGTATATAAAATATAAATCATCTGATACTTATGCTACTGAACTGAAAAACCAACAGGATTAAGTAGTATGATAAGGTGGCACTGACCTGCTTGTGATCCTACATGTGGAAGAAAATCAGCAGCCCCGAGCCTAATGCTCTTCATGGGTTTTCCCGGAAAACCCCCCCCCCTCAGCTCTCCTGCCCCCTAAGGGACTTAATAGCTGAGAGACCCCCCTCCCCCCGGAACGGTCCCTTCTGAAGCGACCACCTGGGCATTCAAGACACAAGGTCGAAAATGCCTCCCGCTAAATTGACCCCACAAGGAGGGGTGGAATTTTCCCTACCTCGACTCGCTACCACTTCGGCGCCACCCCGGCAAAGCACACGAGTCTCAATGGTTAGGACCGCCGCAAAGCGGGGAATCATCAATGACCTACCTAGGGTGTAACCCCCACTGGAAGGTCTCTATGGTTAGGACCGCCACATAGCGGGGGATCATCAATGACCTACTTAGGGTGTAACCCCCACTGGAAGGTCTCTATGGTTAGGACCGCCGCAAAGCGGGGGATCATCAATGACCTACCTAGGGTGTAACCCCCACTGGAAGGTCTCTATGGTTAGGACCGCCGCAAAGCTGGGGATCAGCAATGACCTACCTAGGGTGTAACCCCCACTGGAAGGTCTCTATGGTTAGAACCGCCGCAAAGCGGGGGATCATCAATGACCTACCTAGGGTGTAACCACCACCGAAAGGTTTCCTCAGAGCTGGCGTCTGCTACGTTCTTCGCGGTACCTTTTGCTAATCCGTACTGGCGCTCCTGGTCCTAAACCGGCACCGCTCAATGGCGTTGCTAGTAAACTGAGGGGGGGGGGACGAAACGGTCGCCTCGGAAAAACCCGACCCTCAACGGGTATTGTATCTACCGTAATGCTCTGCCTAAGATCCGTACAGCGACTGTAATCATATGTGACTAGCACCTAACACCATCGGACTTCGGCATTGCCTGCCAGGAGTTGTCGGTTTCAGGTTGCGGTCAGCTCCGCAAACCTACTTGTCTGCCGAGCCACTCAGAGGCCACACCCCTTTACGACCGCTGCTTTAACATATAAATTGATTCTAAAAATTTGACAGCTGCCCCTGTAGTACAAGCGAAAATTACTGTATACCCGATCATTTTCAAACACTAGCCCATCGGATGCCCGGCCGGCAATTGTTTGCATGGGGCGGAAAATTACCTATTGTTTATTAGCTTCTAATAATGAAAAAAAAGGTAATATAAAGTTTAATAAACTAAAAGTTAAATAAAAGGAAACATAAATCGGATGAAAATAATAGATCAATAAAGAAGAACAGATCATAGTGGCAAAAAGTTCTTGTTAGAATGGTTGACATTATTAAATCCTGACAAAATAGAATATTGATTTTCGAGGTCACAGAGAAGACAATATAAATGCGAATATAGGCAACATTCTGGAACTGATGCATCTGCTAGAATATTACGATCTAAATGCATCCAGAAAATCATGTGAAAATGGGTAAAGACATTGCCACCTCGAATTCAAAATGAGCTCATTGCAGTTTTAGGAGATACAGTTTGTTAAATATCAACTTTAGGATACAAAACACCAAATATTACTCCATTATATTTGATAGCTCTCCGGCTATTTTACATAATGATCAAACAAGTTAAGCTTTGCGGTGTGTAAAGCTTGAAAACAGAAAGTAGACGTTGTAAAATCTTTCAAAGATTTCATTGAAACAAAAATGAATCTACTTCCGAAATTTCTGAAGTGGTGGTTTTAAACTAATGTAACGTGGACGCCCAACGTCTGTTAATCATTCTTCATGGCTGGAAATTATACAGGAGCTCAAGAAAGACTCAAAGACAACAATCTCTATGTCTAGTTTGTATGTTGCTCAAACAGTTCATTAAACCTGATTTTTTTACGCGGTGATCCGACCGAAGCGAACTATTTCGGTACACTAAAACGTTGACATTAGGCATTCTTTTTAATGTCCACACGCCATTGTAAAAATCTATTTGCTGCTTAGAGAGAGAGTTGGGGATAGATGTATCGTAGATATGTACGCTGTGTGAGTATAAATTATAATTAAATTTCTATGAATGGCGTAAGTGGTCTTGTGTATGACATTAAAAATATTGTCTCCATTAAAAAAAATGAAGTGACCTAAGTGACCTCCTACGACCACAAGGTAATGGGACACTAAAAAAATTAGAAACTACAAACTAAATGAAATAGCACACAACAACACACAAACGTAAAAGAAACGTAACACAAAAAAACAATGTGTGACCTAAATGAATAAATGTTGATATTTGGTCGCTGAAATCAAGAAATTCGTGTATATTTCATAAATAAACATTTTAATTTTTTTCATTAAAAAAAAACCAACTGAATGCGAAAATTGATGTGTCTTTTTTAAAATCCTCGTGATTTCTGTTTGTTTGAACCCTTGCTTGCTTGCTTGATTGTCACCAAAACTTTGGATCGATTTTTAGGCCACTTCCTCGTAAGCTAGCGACCTGAAATTTTGCAAGCAGTTTCGTGGCGATTATAAAAACTATGTATCAAAATTTCAGATCGATCGCATTTACTGTAATTTAATTATTGAATTTTTAGATTATTTTATTTATTCCTATGTATCATGTTATTTTTTGAGATATAATGTCGCGGTGCGTATCATATTGAACAACCTTTCTGTCGCGCAATAAGGTGCATATTTTATTGACAACACTTTTTATAAACATATTCCTGAATCGGTGCGCATTATGTTAAACATGTTTTACGACACAACTGCAATTTTGTATTTTTGGATGGTCTTGCGCTGCGTATTATAATGAACATTCTTTTAGTTACGTCTCGTACATAAAGGTTTTATAATAAAAAAACTTGGTTTTTTATGGTTTTTTTAATAAAAAATTTATTAAAAAGTTAATTGACAATTCAAAAAATTGAAAGATATAAAAAATTACAAAATGGGAAGCATTCATTAGTTATATCAGTTTCTTTGGAAACACTCATCGATTATATCAGGAATCTGAGGAAACTAGGAAAAGCAACACTCTATCAACATTTAAAACTCTAATAACAATGCAAGACTTGATATAAACCATGGATAAGAGTAGGACGCAATAATCTTCTGTATAGAAGGAGCGTCTGGATCTGTATAGAAGGAGCGTCTGGATCAGATAAGATAGCATTTGCTCTTTTGGGAACATTCATCTGTGCCATGGCCAACATTCATCTGTGGCATGGCCAACATTCATCCGTGCCATGGCCAACATTCATCTGTGCCATGGCCAACATTAATCCATAACATCTGATCCACTGGAAACAGTCACGAATTCTTCATCTCTTCAGTATGAAAAAGTTATTTTCTGAAAATAATTCACAAGTTTTAATTTAGAGTTCTTATGCTCAAAGAAATAAATGCATTCAATTTTACTATCATGTTTTTAAAAAAAAATTGATTGGTATGTGGCTTAATAAAAATTGATTTTAGTTATTTTAAAAAATAATGCATAGTTTTATATGTATTTTATAAGTATCTAATGCAAGTCAATAACAGCCTTTTCTTTGTGATTAAACTCTTAAAATCTGTCCTCATTGCGACATGGCTGGCTCTCAATTACCTTTTATGGATGTTGTTCATCAGTTTTTGGACCGTCTTCCTGCAGTGTCCACTCTGGTCAAACCTGTTGGTATTGGCCGTGGCCTCTTTCTATTGAAAAAATAAATAATTTGAAACACCATTAGTCAATAGACACTTAGAACAAATTGTGGTAGAGAAATAAAGACAGCGTCCGCTAAGTATGCTTTATTGGTATGGCTAAATGTTTGTTATATCATTTTACTTGTGTTTGGGGGGGTGGGAGTGGGTCCTCACTAACTCACACAACCATTGATTAACTGTTAATGCCACCATGGGAGTGTCAAGTATTTTAAAAAAAAATATTCTCTAACGAAAAGAACTTCACAGCGTCTAACCAAGTGCCGCCCATCAATATAAAAGGAAACCCGCTGTCTATTGTGGGGTCACCCTTTCTACGCCCCTCTCTGCACTGTGAACAACCCCCCGCCCCCGGGCCAGCCAAGAGAATTCCCGAGCTCACCTTACTCCTCCCCTTCCCACTGTGTGATGATCTGACGTGCTTGTGGACGTCCATGCTCGTGAAGTCGTATTCGTCCATGTTGTTGTCGATGTAGTAGGTCAAGGCAGACATCTGAAGAAAGATAAATAACGCTAATGTCTAAATTTATTAATAGACGAGGTAGGAGGAAAGTAAAATAGTAGTTAAAAAAAAACAAAACAAAAAGAAACAACATCGCAGTGGCAAGACGCCTTCTTTAGAAGAAATAAAAACAACCCGTAAAAAACCAAGTTTTTGACTATAAATCCTTTACGTATGAGACGTAACTAAAAGAATGTTCATTATAACACGCAGCGCAAGACCATCCAAAAATACAAAATTGCAGTTGTGTCGTAAAACGTGTTTAATATAATGCGCACCGATCAGGTTTTATTCATTTGTGTACTATTTGTCCGTTGAAGAAGGCTCTTTGCCGAAACGTTCGCTGTTGTGTTACGTCCTGTCAGGCCTACTAATACCCTGTTTTTATTTTATGCATTTACCGATCAGGAATAGGTTTATAAAAAGTGTTGTCAGTAAAATACGCACCTTATTGCGCGACAGAAAGGTTGTTCAATATAATACGCACAGCGACGCTCTATCTCAAAAAATAGCATGATACATAGGAATAAATAAAATAATCTAAAAAATCAATAATTTAATTACGGTACATGCGATCGATCTGAAATTTTGATACATTGTTTTTATCATCGGTACGAAACTGCCTGCAAAATTTCAGCTCGCTATCTTGCGAGCAAGTGGGTTAAAAATCGATCAAAAGTTTTGGCGACAAGCAAGCAAGGTCGGCCGCAGACACCACGAGTTAATATAAAGGATTTAAAAACAACTACTTGTAACTTGTAAAAAAATAAGTAATAAGTATATTTAAAACAAAGAAACATAAATATTAAGAATTATGACAGTTCAGCGCTAACATTAAACACAAACCAATAATATTATTTATGTTTTAGATTCCAATAAAACACAGCATGGGCAAGATTGATTAACATAAGACGAACCAAAGGTTCATTTAAGTCTACTGTGTTATTCTTGATCAATAAATGAAATAGATAGTAGAGATACGAGGACGTCCAAGTATAATCATATTTAATCTCATTCTATTAAATAATCTTATCGTTTGGGGCGGGAAGGGAGAGAGGTGAGCAGGCAAGATATTTTAAGATTTTAAAGAATTGGCTGCAGGAAATATTTTAAGGTCTAATGAGGTCAAAAAGCGATGCGATGCTTAAAATAAATAAAACAATTAAGAAAACACGAATGGTCATATTAATTCTTAAACAAATACAAAACTGTGTTAAGTGCGCAGTTGTTTTTTGTTTTATCGAAACAAAATTTCGTCTACATTTCTGTTTAAAAGTCCGCGGCGTTCCGTTATGATTAAAATTCGTTTTGTTTCTGGTCGCCCCTATATTACAAACTTTCCCAAACTGGGCATTGACAATTCGACACCAGGTTTCGTTCTCCTAGTTCACTGTTAATAAATATTTAATTGTCAGTCCTTGACTTTCAAATAATTTTTTAATGTACCAAATAACTACTATAAAAAAAATCAATCAATATAAAATTATAAATTTTCTTTTACTTCGAATTATTTAATAATTGCTATTATTTCTTTAGAACAGGATGCAGATATAAGTATAGTATAATTATTTAGAAGTTGTAATCATTACAAATACCATCATTAAATATTTGACTATAAATCTCCTCAAAGCTTTAATTCAACGAGGCATGTGTCATGACTTTAATTCAATAAAGACACTATATTGTCAATAACTGTTCCAGTTTCCACTTCATTATCAGGGTGAATCCCTAACTGAGAGGAAGACATTGACATTGACATTGACATTGACAGACCAGATGGATAGATGGGCAAAAAGGATAG